>NW_004624803.1:545698-571919 GCF_000247695.1 Heterocephalus glaber | reverse complement strand
AAAGGAAAAATGATGAGAAATGGAAAAAATGGAAATAAAGTCTTTGTAAATAGGGAAGGCTGGAGGGGGTGATGGGCGTGCAAGGAATGGGGAAAAAATAAGAACCAAGATGCATTATGTACAGGTACAATTCCCAATGAGAAATGTAACTGTGTTGTATACCTAAAATGTACCAATAAAAGAATTTACCAACAACAACAACAAAAAACCCTCAACTAACTAAACTCTCATAGAGCTCAAACAAAATTGGATTACCCCTCCCTTTAGCTCTCATGCAGCTTCCCTCAACACCCCAAAACCCACTAAATTTAACTCCCTTTGAGTTGATGTATGGATGACCTCTCCTGTTTTCTAACTTACCATACCCATCACCAGCACTTGTTGATTATATCCCAACACTTAATTACACTGGTCATCTCCTTCAAACCCTGGCTGATCAAACCCTTCCCTTTCCAAACTCATCAAGCATTCTATATCCTCCTCCTCTTTCTCCAGGTGACTATGTATATCTCAAGACCCTAACCCCAAGACCCCTCCAACCACATTGGGAGGGACCTTTCACTGTTTCATTAATAACTCCTACCACAGTAAAACTCCAGGAAAGGGTCCTCTGGTTCCATATTTCCAGGATTAAAAAATTTCCTCCAGATTTCCAGATGAAACAGCCTGAACAGCAACCTAACACTGCCAGATACTCCTCCATTCTCACAGGACCTACTAAACTCAGATTATTCTGCAGTCTCTCACAGATTCCCAAAGAATGTTAACCTCTCTCTCTCTCTCTCTCTCTCTCTCTCTCTCTCTCTCTCTCTCTCTCTCTCGGACATTTCTAACCATGTCAGCTTAAAATCCAATTAGCCTTCCTAGGTAATACAGATGTATGTCCTCTTACAGCAGCAGTTTCGGGCCTTCTTCGAGAGTGCTCTGGAAAACGTCACTTGGTGCTGCCCACAGAATGACATCCCTGAGATAATCCTCCAGTGGGTAACAGACCTCTGGTTGTAGGGAGCAGTAGCTGATTTTTCATGTTTTGAAATAGAGCTCTTTTCTTTTCTTCTTGTTTGGTGTTTGTACACACACCTTCTTTTGTCTCAAGACATTCCCCTTTGTTAAGGGCCTCATGGGACATTGTGATTCCATACACACAGGGTCACCTACAGATACCCTCAGCCTTCTCTTATTAATTCTTTTTTGCCTTCTTTTTGGAATTGGGCTCTCTGCCACCACCCCGAGTAATTACAAAACTGTAGATAAGTGTCTTCTGGTAACAACATATTACTTCATCATTACCCTCATTGGTATTATTGGTTGTCTACAATAATTTGTCAAGAATGCTTCTCCATAGACACTTCTCATACTGGTGGCATATGATTATACTTCTAATTAACAAACCTACAGCAGAACCAGACCCACCGGGACACTGGACCTTTTAGGTACAGCTGTATGAGTGTAATCCCCCTATCATCATTAACCAGACTCACTGGGACCCATCTAAATCTCGTCTCAATTTATTTTGATGCATGCCCTGAAAAGGTAAAGGGACATTGGTGGTCAACTGGATGCACAGACCTAAATACAGAATGTGGTTATCAAAAACAAAAAAGTACTTTTGTGCAGAATGGAAACAATTAATTAGGGAATATTGTCAGACATTTCCTGGCTGCTATCCATGCCCAGGATCAAATTGTAGATGTACCCCTATCAGGTAGGAGGGATGTAATAGTCCTGCAGGATATTTTTGCAGAGAGAATTGGAGATGTATCAGGGAATATCAGAGAGACACTAAGTCCTCCCTGGTTGCTCTTCCTACATCACCAAGTTGTTCACAAGGATCCTGTAATCCATTGGCTTATACAATTAGGAGCCCCCAAGACCCTGATTGGACGGCAGGGTGCCATCGGGGCATTTGGATTGAACCAACCAGTGTCTGGCAGAGAGCTCCAGGACAACTCTTTACCATAAAAAAGTTCTGGCAACTGCCTCCACAGATAAGAGTACCTCGACCTAAACCTCAGGTAATTCCCTCAGCCCCTCACACACCAAAGCCAACACATAATAACTCAAGGACTCTGCCCAGACAAGATATCTCTCTAAATTCAAATTTTAAATACAAATTTTAAATTCCACTCACAACATCCTTCAGATGGTTGAACCACAACTGGAACGTGACTGTTGGTTGTGTGTGCTGCTTACAAGGTTATATTACAGGGCTCTTGGAATAGTAGTGCCAAATCAACAGTTAAATCAGACTGATTCTCCCAGAAAATTACTGCATCTCAGTCAGTCAAAGTCTGGGGTAATGCCTCATGCCTGAGGGGAATAGGTCACACAGTGGATGTAATCGCCTCCTATGCAGGGATTCAAAATGTCACCAGCAGCTCATTAGTGCCTCCACTGGGAACTTTTATAATATGCCATGATGGGATTTATCTCACATTTACAAAAATTTCCATGGGACTATGTGCCATAGCTTTCCTAATTCCAGATATTGAAGCATATTCTGGGGAAAAAGGACTCCTCCCTCCTGCACTCACAAGGTATAAAAGAGATCTCATAATTCTACCCATACTGGCAGGAATAGCCATTGCTGGAAGTGTAGCAGCAAGTGCCACTGCACTTAGGTTAGGACAAAAACAATTTATAGATCTGGGATATCAAATCCGTTCAGGGCTTGGTGCCACACAAGAGGCCATCAATACTTTACAACAACAGATAGACTCCCTGGTGAAAGTGACTCTACAGAATAGACCAGCCATTGATATTCTCACGGCAGAACAGGGAGGGACCTGTGCCTTCCTAGAGGAAGAATGCTGTTACTATGCCAACAAACCTGGAGTGGTAAAAGAAATTACACTCCAAATGAGAGAAAGATTAAGGACCCAGTGGGCCAAATTTAGTCCCCAAGGTACTAATCAATGGTGGGACACGTTTCATTTATGGGGCTCTTGGCTCCCCTGGCTATTGCCATTTGCAGGGCCTCTCAGTGTTATCTGTTTAATTCTCTGCTTTGGACCGTGCCTGGTTCGCTGTTTTCAAAATTTCTTGCAGGAACAAATGAGGGCATTCACCAGCCAGTCATGGAGCTAATCATGGCAGGGTACCATCAGATCCTCATCAGATCCAGGTCTAGCCCCAATCTTTGCCCCTTGTCAGCAGGAAACAGTTCCAGAAAAAGAGACCTTCACCCAACTATCATAAAACAAAAGCCTGGAATTATAGGTCTCCCACTACCTCAGAGGCTATTATGTATAGTAGCTGCCTTCTTCCTATTGTGCTTTGACCCCTCCCCTGTGTGACATGATGCCAAGATGGTTGCTCCCACCAAAGAAACCTTTCTTCCCAGCATGCCCCTGTTCCCACCTAGAGAGTAACGTAATACTCGCTCACCTAAAAAAAATGGAAACAAAGTCTATGTAAATAGGGAAGGGTGGTGGGGGTGAAGGGCGCATAGGTAATGGGGGAAAAAATAAGAACTAAGATACATCATATTCAGGTACAAACACCCAAGGATAAATCTAAATGTATTGTATACCTAAAATGTACCAATTAATATATAAAAAAATAAAATAAAATACTCGCTCACCTCCTACAAACTAGTGACGTCACAGGCTCCTCCATTCCCTAGTCACTACCTCACTCAACCCCACCTCAGCCCCTACAAACCCCACCCCAGTCTCTATAAAAGACACTCCCTGCCCTGGTCATATTGCCTTTGTCTCTCCTTTGTTCAGAGACAGCCTAGCAGATCTGTTCCCATAATAAAGGCTTGTTGTGGCCTGGTCTGGTCTTAGTTTTTGGCCTTTTTACCTGACAAATATAATTTGCAAGGGGAAGTTAAATTTGTCTTCTGTTTAAAGTTTCACAAGACCTGAAAGCAGAAAATGAGAAAATCAAGGTAATGATCATTAGTGAACTGTGATACACATCGGTATTCTGTAACCAGCTGAACCACAAGTAATTAATCATTAAGGCAATCACTTATTCTTTACTATTTTTAGGAATCTCAGATATTCCATTATAAATTGACAATAATGAAAGCACCTCTTTAGAAGCAGTTGATTGTTTGTGGGTTATGAAATAAATGAAATACAAATCAACTACCATTTTAAGTTAAGTGTAATTTTTACTTTAAAATGCACTGGATTTTAATATATGCAATATGTTAAGTGAAAGAACATTATACATATCTGTAAGTAAATGACTTCTTTCTCTGCAAAAGTTAATTGCTATAAAGATTTTAAAAGGAAAATTTAAGAGGCAGTATGTGGGAACTGTAGCAGTGACCCAAAAGTAAGAGAGAAAAAAGGAAATTGCTATTTCTAGACAACACTGGCAAAGTTAGATGAATTTCAATGTTTCCTGGAAGAAGTTAAATATCAGAGCTTTTGATTTTTAAAATATTTTATAAGTACCTTTAGAAATATTACTAAAATAATGTAAGAGTGCTTTACTAGTTCCATCAGGTTCCTGAAGCTGAGATAAGGAACTTAACCCATCCTAAATATAGAACGTTTGGAGATTTGCTGGCTCTTGTCAAGGAAAAAGAATTACTTTTTCGTTTCTTTCTTTTTTTTCTTGAGATAGAATCTTACTGTGTAGCCCATACTGGTCTCAAACTCAAGGAGATCCTTTTGCCTCAGGCTTCCAAGTGCTGGGATTATGGGTGTGCAATAACACCACATCTGGCAAGGTAGAGATTTTAATAACACTCAAGAATGGAACGCTGGCCCTTCCAGAAAAGACATACACTACAGTTTGAAACCAGGAATCTTTACATGGTTTTGGTGGTGGAAATCTGTGGAATTTGATAATTTATAGCCTTGGTCTTGGTTTGGTAGGTAGGAGAGGATGGTCTACCCACAATAAGATAATGGTTCATTCACAGGGGAAAGCCTATTTTATAGGTGAAAAATAGTCTACTCACAGGTGAATGAAGACCATTTGGAAGTAAAAAGGGAATGGCCAGCCCTTTTTCAGGTGAAAGGGACTTTTTAAAGTTATGATTTTCTTTTTCTCTTTTTTATCTATTTTTTATTTCTTTATCCTATCACACCCCTATCAGACTTTGATCTGTTATTCTTAAAAGGTGTTGAAGGCCTGAGAGTCTTTATGTAACTTCTTTGGGCTGAGGAGGTGCATTGACCCTGTCTAACCAGGGATATCATCCTGAATGAACTAAAGGAGACACAGGAATATCAGGTTTTATTTTTTGAAGAACCATCATCTTTTGATAGTCTGAAGAAAAAGAGGTCAAGGACATTAGCGAGGTATTGATTCTTAAGCTTTATTTTATAATCATGTTATACAAGCAGTAAACAGAAACTAAAAGTAGTCTTGATAAAAAGTGGCTCCAAAAATGGTAGAAGTTAGTAAGCATTTGGCATAAAACTTTTATCTCTAATTTTAACCTCTATTTGTTTTGAGGTGTTTACTCAAATCTAAAATGGGTGGAGTTTAAGAATAAATTAGATTCTCTCTTTTATTAATACAGAATGTATTATAATAATAGTGAGTGAATATACTAAAGATGTCTATTATTTTAACATTGGGCCATTAAAATTTTTATTATAGTGCTCTATTTTCTAGACCTGACTCTGTCTTATAATAACTGGCTATAGATAATATAAACATATAAATTAGTTTATATCACAGAGGTGACTAACCTTAGTAGGCAGAATATTTATATTGCTATTCTTATGTTATAGGCATGCCTATACAATCTTTACCTGAGGGGTACTTGAGTGTCTGTTAGACTAACATAATGGGTTATATTATGAGAGGCTGAAAGGCACATTTTGGAAGGGCAAATGGGACTGGGAATCAAAACATCTCAAAACTGTAAGTTACAGTTTTAGCTGGAGACTGCCAATGGGCTGGTGTAGCATTTGGACCCCCTTTTTGTCTATCCTAATGTTTGGCTTAATATCATTGTCTAACATTTCTTTTTTTATTATACTTTTTTTGGTGGATATTTAAGACTATGTTAAAGTGAGACCTGTGTTAACTGAAGGACCCTAGTTAGCAAGACAGACTCCATATTGCTGCTTGACCCACCTGCCTGCCCTTTAGAGAAGGAGGAAGCTTAGAAACCTCCTCCTCCCCTTAGAAAGTCCCTTTAGAAATAACAATCAACTATTGTTTTACAAATGTTCTAACAGCAGGACGTTCTGCTTCTGTATCTTTCGCTTATTTTACTAGTTCTATCCCATAGGGGGGCCTCAAAACTGTTGGCCTTAAAGGTGTAAAAAACATGTTTGTCTCCCCCCAGTCAGGGCTCGAGTCCGATGCTCAATGCTCGGCTCCTTTCCCGGCCGGTAATAACGGTAATAAACTCCTGTGTGGATTTAATATCGGTCTCTGGTTGGTTCTTTCTCACTGGGTCTAACATTAACTAGAATTAATCTCTCCATATATATTTGTCAAGGTCAGTTAATGCTCTTTAGAGATTGTTTTTGCAGCCATTCGAGGAAGGTCTTAGCTCCTCTATAGGTTTTTAGTGTATCGATTGTGTCATTTGCCAGGATGGGTCATGCGCTTGCTTGACCATATGTCTTTCCTTGGAAGCATAGGGACATTCCTCTCTTTAATGACCTTTCTTTTAGCACAATGTACACTGGTTGACTCATGTCCTTGAGGTCCAATAAGGTCCTGGTTTGGGAGGTTGTGTGACTCACCAGATTTTAGGATCCTCTAGAATGGCACTGTAATATTTAGAGTTCTTAGTGACCTTGGGGAACAAGAGCCAAAATTTTTTTTTTTTTAAGAGTAGGAAAAATTTATTGGGAGAAATAAAGCTTCTGCCTAAGAGAGACAGAAGGGGGACCAGAAAGTGGGTTGCCCACCCACCCTACATTTCAAAGATGTTTTATACAGCAAAGCCATGTGGTGAGATGGGTACAAAGTGGGACAAAACTATAAGACCCAATGGAAATTTGCAAGGTGGGCATCAGGTAGGACAAAACCATGACCAACCAATAAGATGACAAGTACAGTCACCCAGGTAATATTGATTGAATGGGGGTCAAATGGGGGAGCAAGTCATGTAACAAGCATACAAGGATTTTCAGTAAGGGTAGGGGTCAGGGATATTTCCTGGAGAGGCTGGGTTAAGACCTTGACCCCCCACCCAGGTGATTAATACCTATTTAGAATATCAATCACTGCTATTTATCCCCAGGGGAAGCCAAGGGTGTGTAGTTTCTCCCCTTTTACAATTCTGGTCTTCAGTGAATGTGTCTTGGTTGTGCTCCATATTGGCTCCTTGACTGTCCTCCATGTTGCTTCTTCCTGGGCTGGCCTTATCGAACTGCCTACAAGATATCTAATTAAGTTACCTGTATGCAATATTCCTCCCTCTGAAAAAGTGCCCCTAACTTCTGTGAGGGGGCAAAGGGCAAAGACAGTTCTGGCTACTTCTAGCTGAAGAGGGTCCTAGTTGTCATCAGCAGTTAGAGTTACTCTACAGAGAGTCTATCTAAAGGCCCTTGATAGGTGGCAAGAGCCAAAATATTGACTGTCCTCAGCCCAGTTATCATTTTTAGCTTTGGTCTCTAAGCCTTAGTGGTTGAACACTCAGAAAATCAGTTACACCACTATTGAAATGGGAGCAGTAGGTTTTACTACATTAATCTTGAGCCAGAAAAATGACTTCTAAAAAAAAGGTTTTTCATGCAGCTTGCTGACCTAACTAACAAAGAGCCACTCCCAGCTCATACCCACTCCCACACCTAACACATGTCTGAGGCTACCTGGGAATGTCCTTTGTCCTTTGTTCTCAGTAAGTGTCTGTATCTTCAAGATGATATAATCCCTATTTTCCCACCATGTGCAAATGAGGTGACTACCTATGTACTTTACTATCCAATTATGTAAACTGAATATAACTTCCTCAACCAATGAACTGATACTAAGTACCTTGCTTCTGTATCCCCACCCCTCTTCACTTGATCCATATAAATCTTGTTCACTGCCAGCTCCAGCCTGATCACTTTGTGGAGAAATCCCTGATCAGTCTGTTAGCCTAATAAACTTGCCTCCAACCTTTGGGGCAATTCTGGATTCTTTGCCTGATCTTGCTATACCACTAAGAGCTGGCACACTGTGGATTGTAAGTTTGCCATTATAATCTCATTTGGATCTTGAGTATTTTCAAACATAAATAATGTCCAGAGAACTGGTACCTATTTTATTAATCATGGTCAGCATTAGTATTAACAGTCATGTTATATTCTATCTGTACTGCAGATGATGGCCTACCATTTTAATGTGTTGTTTAATTATCCTCTACAAGTTATATTTTTGCAGCATGCTATCAAATAACAGTAGTAAATTATATAAGGAAAATTTAAAATCAAGAGCAAATATAACATTTTAGCATAACAATTACAATGGCATTATTAGATTAGAACCACTAGGGTTTTATCTTTTAAATGCATTTAAACTTGGCATGGTGGTGCACATCTGTAATCCCAGCACTCAGGAGAATGATGAAGGAGAATTGCTCTGAGTTTGAGATCAGCCTGGGCTACATAGTGAGGTAAAGGCTAGCCTGAATACATAGTGAGACTATTTCAAAAACACCCCCCAAAAGGCATATACACTTCATTTTAGTATAATTTATCAATAAGTTATCTTTATCCAATAATACATTTTAATTGAGATTTACTTCTTTTTAAAAAAACATAGTGGCTTAGTAGAATGTACAGGAGTTGTTTATAGATGTACTTTGTACATAACTGTTGCTCAATCTTGAATCTTTAGAGAACATTGTACTGCATATTGTTTAGTCATATCTATCATAATACAATTGCATAATAATAGCATAAACAAGAACCTTGAAAAGTCTACAATCATAAACAACTTTAGTCTGAAGGTCATTAGTATGATAAGATGTTTTCTTAAGTTTTCCATCTTAGAAGGCCCATATATTTGGCAAATATAAATACATTTAATATACCATGAAGTTAAGAATAATTAGTATACAGTTACATAGAAATCTTTACCTAGTTTTTATCCTTCAGGCAAAACTTAGATTTAACAGGTTTATATGGTGTAACTACATTAACAAGAATTTAAAAATATCTTTAGAGTTCTTAATAGTTTAGAAAGCAGTATTATTAACCACAAATAGACTTATTACCCAATATACATGCATATCTCATTTATACAATAGTAAAATGCTTGTTTCATCAAAGCCAATAGATGTAGATCATTTTAAATGACAAGACCAAAATTAAGAAAACGTGAGACTTTTGATCATTTCATAGGTTCAAGATTTAAATAAAATGTATATTATATAAATGAGAGCACTTGTTATTTTGTATGCGTTAATCTTACATAGTCTTAACTTTTTAAACTTTAAAACTTAAACTCACAGCATATTTTCTCTTAAGATTTATATAATCTTTATTCCAGATATAGGCCATTTTATAAACTAAGATAAATAATTGTTCATTTAATGAATCATAAACTGATTGTTGAAAGCATTTTACAAGTCAACATTTGGACAATCTTTAACTTTTGAAATTTGGTTTTGTTTAAGTAACAAAAAGTCTAACAATGGAAAACACAAGAAATTATCTTAATCCAAAAAAACTTTGGTTTTTATCTAGTTTTTGTAAGTGTAACCAAGAGCATTTTAATATCTTAAGACATAAAAAACTTAACCTAATTATTAACTACATATATATATGACTTTTAATAATATTTCTTAGGTTGGGGTGAATAAAACTTTAGGGGCAAGACTGGAGAAGCTACCCATAAGCGGAGAACACTGAAGCAAATTCAGCCATAAAGGAGAATATTGTTCAGAAGATTTTCAGGCCCAAGGCCCCCACCTTTAAGAAATTTTGAAAATATTCTTTTAATATAAAATTATATATTAGAAATTTATTTATTCATTCATTTGTTTAATCTTTTTTGTTATCCTGAGATGAAGTCTCATTGTATAGTTCAGGCTGGTTCAAAATCATGATGATCCTTCTGTTTCAGCCTCCCAAGTGTTGGGATTGCAGGTGTGTGCCACCACACACTGCATATGTTAGAAATTTAATTCAGTCAAATTAAGGAAGCAATCTTAGAAATTTATATATTAACAATTTATGAAAACATATTTAGTAGGCTAAGACATATCATTTACAAGCATCAAGAATACTTGAATTAATCAGCAACTGATGATTATATTTACATTCATAAGCATTAATCCTATTTATATTTACCTATTTGTTAATTTTAACAATTACTTTTGAGAACTCTTTTTTTTTTTTTGGTACCAGGGATCAAACTTGGGACCTTGCACTTGTGAGGCAGGCGGTAGAACCACTGAGCTAAATCCCCAGCCCTTTAACAATTATTTTTAATGACTCATGAGAACCAAAATACAAGTTGGTTAACATTTATAAGCTGTGTACCATATATATTATCTTTAGCCAAGAAAAACACTCAAGTTACTGGAAGCAGAAAATGACATTGCATTTAAGAAAACAATTTTTAATGTAAATGTTACCTTGATTGACTAACAACCTAGATGAAATCATGTCACCAACTTTAATATGTTTTTATTTTTATCTTACCAACCAATTTAAATTTGCTTTTCAGCCACATGATCAAAAAGTATCAGGCCTCTGTCATGAGTGTCCACTTACTTACCTATAAGCATAAGTAAGCAGAATTTTTAGAAGATAATATATACCTAAATGTTAATATACAGAAACATGCATATTAACCCAAATCATATATAAACTTTATGTTATCAAACTTCTAGGTTCTTACTTGTAACTTTTAGGTAAATTTGAGCCTAGCAGTTGTTTTGCACTCTAAAGTTTTAAGTAAGTTTGGTTATCCTTGAATACTTGTATAACCATCTTTTTTATGGAAAGCTCTAACAGAACCAAAATTCTACAAGAACAAAAACAACTTATATGAGCTCAGAAAATACTTTTTAAATGAATCAGCTCTATGCACTTTAATCAGTTGTGAAAACAAATTAATAGGCAGATGAACAGACAAGAAAACATACAGAACACATAAAACAATTATATTAAATCAAAGGACTCTTCTAGATGTATTGGCCATGCTGAATTATAACATTTTTTCTTAGTTTTACTTTTATGATTATAACTACAGGAGTCAGAATTTTTTCCTAGAGGGTATCAATTTGCATTCCTTTTTAAAAATTTGTCATAACAGTAGTTTTTCTTAATACTTTAAGTTATTCTGAGTATCTTTGTTGTTGTTGTTCTAAGAGGAGAAAGAGGAAGGAGAGAGAGCTGTAGATCATTAGATGGGATCTTTGGTTATTTTATCTCATTATAGAAGTAAGTTTGAGGTTTTATTGTTGGATTCTTTTCACTTATATTTGAAAAAAACATCAAATTTTAAATCTTTTATCTTAAATCTGCCCCAAGGTTATAAAATATAACCTAAAGGTGGGGATAGACTTTGAGTTACCTATGGTCATTTTAGATATATTACATACTTTAAGATTTTCCTTGGGAACTTTTAGAGAGATAAAGAGAGAAAATGGGATCATATTTAGGTCTCTGAGGTCAAGCCGTATGAGTCATGTGCCCTATCCTTGAGTAAAACTGAATGTGCAGCTTGCCCCAAACCAATGTCAAGCCACAGCTTGCCTCATCCCACAACCACATGGCATGTATATCCCAAATCTTCCTGAGATAATTCTCTATGTGCCACCCACACCAAACTGAGGTCAGGCCACAGTCTGCATCATCCTAGGGTCTTGTTGTGTGTGCAGTGTTCCTAATTGAGATCAGGGCATGTACATAGTCTGCCTAATGTCAGGGTCATATTATGTGTGCATTGCACCCCAAACCAAGTTCAGGCTGCAGCCCGTCTCATCCTGGGGTCATAATGCATATGCAGCATACTTCATCCTGGTGTGACACAGCATATACAACCCACACCAAATCAGGGTCATAAAGCATGTGCAGCTTGCCCCAAACCAAGGTCAGTCCAAGTGTGTAGCTACCCCCAAATTTACTGCTGGAGTCACACTGTGTGTGCAGCCTGCCACATTACCCATAGCCAGAACTGCCTGTGGGGCAGTTCCCTCCTGTTAACCCAGTCCAGGGCCACCTGCAACTGGTAGTTTTGCCCTATTATCCTAGAGGTGGAACTGCTAGGGGTCAGCTCTGCTTGTTTAACCTAGAATCAGGACTGGCAAGTGGCAGTGCAAGCTCTGCTCTGTTTTCTACCACTGACTCTTCCAGGCATCCCTGCTAGTCATGTGGAAATCTCTTGCTCATGTCCAGAATAAGTGTCCTTGTTCCTGGCATACAGCTATTCCAACCCTTATCAGCAGATCAGGAAAGCAGGAAAAAGGAGTTGTACATAAAATTTACCTTAAAGATCTTTATATTTAGGAACCTGTAACATACACAAGGAACTCATAGAGGATTTTAAAAGTCTGGAGATGTCACATAGCAAAAATAAAACAAATACCACTTTAGATAGAGATAAAGTTGAGGTCAGATTTATAATAAGAATACCAGAACCAAATAAGATGGAGGGAGGAAGTAAGCTAGCATTAGAAAAGCAATCCTGAAAAGCTCCAGAAAAAAACTACCTATAGACAGGGCTCAACAGATGTCCCTAGGACCCAGGAAGGTCATGACAAACGGCAGTGAAGTTTTGGAATAAAGCCCCTTCTGTGGGCCTCTCCCACTGGCTGGAAAATACAGAGGTCAAACATTTCCTCTCTGCCCTCCCACATAGTGGGACATACTAGAAACTGTCCCCAGAGCCATGAAAAAACTTCTTGAGTACCACAAGTCCCATTGATCTCCCTCCATCACCCAGTTCCCTGCCTGTTCCTGATAATTACTATTAGGAAAAAAGTTAAGGATTTGAGTTTTCTGGCAGATGAAAGCCTGTGTGGGATAGAAATGTCAGGAAGGGGATTAGTGCTTTCTTAGGGGAGATAGAAAAAATCAAAGAAAACCAATGAAGTCCTTGGTTTGAGTCTATGGACTTTAGGTGGTCCTGAGGATAATATGAGTTAGCACCTGAAAGATCACTTGAATCTGCATGGCTTAGGAAATGTTCTCAGCTACCCAAAAAGGAAAGCCAGGGCATCTGGCAAACTGAGCTTAATACCATCAAGTTTGTTTGCTTTTGGAGATAAGGCCTCACTATGCAGTCCAGGCTGGCATTGAACTCACTATGTAGCCTAGGCTGGCCTCAAACTCAGTTATCCAGTGATCTTCCTTACTCATTCTCCTGACTGCTGGGATTACAGGCCTGTGACATCATGCCTGGCTAATACCTTCAGTTGAGGGGGGGGGGGATATAATGAGAAGTTTAGAAGATCTTCCTTTTACATAGATATATATGTGATTTAAAGAAAATTCTTTCCTTGGGTGTCACCCCAAAGCTGATCTTCTCCACAGTGACTCAGGATTAGGTTTCCCATGCCCATTGCATGAGAACCTTTGCTTGAGACATTGGATGGGTCACTCCTTAGGTGTCTCCCCAGTGAGCAAATTTTAGTTCCTTCTGACCAAAGAAGGAGGAGTATGTTGAACTGAGGTTATACCTACTGAGGTTGTTACACATCATACAAGATACTTTTTGATATTCTCATTTTTAGTTAGAGTAAGTGCCTCTTGTGTCTCGTGATTTTATAAACTAGCAGTCATTTTTTAAGGACTTGGGAGCCTCTAACTATTGAAAAGGACAAAACCTAAAGCTGCTGAGGTTTGTAGACAGAGAGACAGAAAAAGGAGAAAGAAAAAAAGACAAACCATGCTTCAGAGGGAAAAGTATTGGGGGAAATGAAGAAGAAAAATGTTAAAAGTCTTTGCCTGGATTTACCTAAGTCATAGTCCTGACACCTTTTTACCTCCTGACTGGCTCGCCACAAGAAAAAATGTCATTGAATTGGGTCTTAGAGGTTGCTGAAGCTGAGATGAGAAATTTAGCCTACCTTAAACATAGAATGTTTGGAGATTTGCTGACTCTTGCTGTGGAAAAAGATTTCTTAGGATGCATCATTAAGAGGCATAGGAAGGGTTTATTAGGCAGAGATTTTAATACACACTTAAGAGTGGAGCATATGTGCTCAGAGAAGTAAGATGCACTACAGTTTGGAACTGGAAATCTTTATGTGTTTTGGTGGTAGAAATCTGTGGAATTTGATAATCCATAGGCTTGGTATTGATTTGGTGGCTGGAGGAGGAGGATGGCCCAATCACAACAAGATGATTGCCCATTTATAGAGGAAAGCTATTTACAGGTAAAAATATGGTTTATTTACAGGTGAAAGAGGATCGTTTGAATATAAAAAGGGAATGGACAAGTCTTCTTACAGGAGAAAAAGAATAGCCTATGCTTATTGTCTTCTGGGAGAAGAGAGAAAAAAAGATAAATTGAGCTTGTGTACTGAAGCTGCAGTTTTCACTTATAAAATTATGATTTTTCTTGTTTCTTTTTTTGCCTATTTTTAGTTGTTTGATACTACCTCAGTTCTACAATATGAAGATACACTAAGTATGTGATAAATGGGGCATCATGGTTTGCATGTATGATTATTGATGCAAAAGGTAAAGAGTTAGAAGGTGGTAGAGTGGTGAGCAGCAGCAAACCAGCCTCTCTGAGATCAGGAGACCAGACACTAGAGTATAGCAACTTGGGGAAAAGAAGAAGGGAGCTGAATCCCTGAGAACCAGGAAAATTCTGAAGGGAGAATTGGAGTTCACAGGGAGAGCAAGGTAATGGCTTCACTGCAGAAGAGGGAGATGGCAAACTGCACTTTCTCCATGACTCTCACCTCATTGGTAAACTGCCCATTATCTCTGACTCCTGGCTCCTGGTGTGAGAGAGGAGGCTTGAGGCTACAGAGGAGCAGCAATGGTGGGGGACCCTGGAGGCCCCCATGGAGAAACACACCAGCAGAGAGGAGCAGTAGATGCTGTAAGCTACAGAAGTAGTGAGTGACTCCAATCCAAATGTCCCAGGAGAGGATGATGGACTGGATTACATTTTTTTGGGGGGGTGGGGCTAGCTGAACCTGGGACCTGCAGCATATGAGTTGGCTTCAAATTGGGCACCCAGTGTCTCGGTGAGTCACAGCCCTGTGAGACTTTGAGGATAGGAGAGCCAAGATCAAGCTGGTAAGAAATACTCATAGTATTGTGGGGTGAACACCCCAAAAATAGGAAACGAGAAGATAGTGAGGCAGGATGCAATCCCAGACCTCAGGATTGCCTAAGGCAAACCCAGGGGGCAGTGTGGTGGAGCAAATCAGTAGCCACCTAGCTGAACTCTCTGAAATGGTAACAGCAGAAGTAACAAGGCACATGAATGAGGCTCTAGAAAAAGAAAGCAAAAATAATTTATCACATAACTAAAGAGATGATGAACATAATGAAAGAACTGGTTAGAGAATCTAGGGGAGATACAGATTTTAAAAAAAGAGATGAGCTTAGGAAAGTGATGAAAACCATGAAAGACTAACAGGAAAAAAATGGAATTAATGAAACAGATATCCAGGAGATTAAAAATTCTTTTGAAAGTATATGCAGCATAATCAGCCAATGTGAGGACAGATTTTCAGAACTACAAAACAGGTTTGTGGTTAGCAATCATGACAAAAAAGACTTCATAAAAATAGCAAGAAGGCCAGGGATTTAGCTCAGTGGTGCTGGTGCCTGCCTTGCAAGCACAGGGTCCTGAGTTGAATTCCTGGTACAAAAATAATGTTAAAAATAGCAAGAAACTACAAAAAATGAATCCAACAGCTGCTAGATTATTCAAAGAAGAATAACATAAGATTGATTCAGGTCAATGAGAAATCTAGGGATATCACAAAGGACATAAAAAAATATGTTCAAAGAAGTAATGGCAGAAAGATTCCCAAGCATAGAAAAAGAATTTGACACAAAGATAAGTGAAACATGTAGAGCACCAATTAACCATTATAAAAAGAAAAAACTACACTAAGGTATATAATAGTCAAAAGTCGAGAAATTCAACACAAGAATAGAATATTAAAAGCTCTTAGAGGAAAAAAACAGAAATCATCTATAAAAGAAAGCTGATCAGAATGATAGCAGACTTCTCAACACAAACCCTTTAATCAGGGAGAGTTTGGAGTGAAGTATTTCAAGCCCTAGAAGAAAACAATGTCCAACCCACATTGATGTACCCACAAAACTATCTTTCAAAATTGAAGAAATAAGATACTTCCATGATAATGAAAACCTGAAGAAATTCATGACCACCAAACAAGCACCTCAAAATGTTCTGCAGGATATTCTAGAAAGAGATAATAAAGAAGAAAATTCCATAGACACAAATAGAATGAATCTACCAGGCAAAGTAACTAATCAAAGAGGAGAAAAAAGAAAACCAACAACAGAAAAGTAATATGACAAGGATTAGTCAATACATATCATTTATAACCATTAATGTAAATGGTGTCAATTTACCATCAAAAGAAACAGATTGGCAGAATGGATCAAGAAACAAGGTTTGGGGCGGGGGATTTAGTTCAGTGGTTCCGGCACCTGCCTCGCAAGCACAAGGTCCCGAGTTCGATCCCCAGTACCAAAAAAACAAAACAAGGTTCAACAATATGATGCATACAAAAAACACACTAAACTCAGAAAGAAATACTAGACTGAAAGTCAAGGGAAGGCAAACAATACTCCATGTGAGAAAAATCCAAAAGAAGGCAGGATTGGATATTCTATTTGCAGACAAAGTGGATTTCAAGCCAAGACTGATCAAGAGAGACAAAGAAGGTCATGACATACTTGTTAAGGGAGCAATTAAAGAGGAAGAGATAACAATCATAAATATATGTGAACCAAATATTAGTGCACTCAACTATATAAAACAAATATTAACAGATATGAAGAATCAAATAAACACTAATATAATGGAAATGGGTAACTCACCACCCCATTGTCATAAATAGACAGATCAACCAGACAAATAATCAACAAAAAATATCAGAGCTGAACTAAACCTTTCAGCAAATGGATTTAGTACATATCTACAGAGTATTCCACCCCACAACAATAGAATACACATTGTTCTCAACTGCACTAGATAATTGCTCTAAAATAAACCATATACTAGCTCATAGAACATGCTTAAGTAAATGCAAAGGAATTGAAATAATCCCATGCATATTATCAGACCATGGTGCAATGAAATTGGAAATCAACAGCAAAAGAAACCACAAAAACTGTAGAAACACATGAAACTTAAATATTGTCCTGAACAATGGATATGTCACAGATGAAATTAAATAAGAAATTAGACAGTTTCTACAATTAAATGATAGCAACAATACAACACACAGGAACTTATGGAATGAAATGAAAGCTGTCCTACGAGTGAAATTTGTAACCATGAATTCCCACATCAGAAAAACAGAGTAAGCTCAAATAACAACCAAATGTTGAACCTCAAGCTACTAGAAAAAGAAGAGGAAGATAAACCCAAATCATGGATCATAAAACAAATTATAAAAATCGGAGCAGAAATTAATGCAATTGACAATAAGAAAACAACACAAAGAATCAAAGAATTGAAGAGTTGGTTCTTTGAAAGACTAAATAAAATGAACAAACTATTAGCCAACCTAATAAAAAGAAAGGAACAAAAAGACACAAATCCAAGTATTTGGGAATGAAAAATGTGAAATCCCAATGGATCCTGTTTAAATGGGGATGATCATCAATAGCTACTTCAAGAATGTGACTTAGTATATGTGCTGCTGAAGCGAGCACAAGAAAATATGTACTCTAATAAGGTAGAAAACACAGAAGAAAGGGAAAGATTCCTTGAAACATCTGAAATACAAAAGCTGAATCAAAAAGATATAAAAATTCTAAATAACCCAATATCAGTCAATGAAATTGAAGAAGTAATTTAAAAACTATCAACAAAGAAAAGGCCAGATCCTGACAGATTCATTGCTGAATTCCACAGGAAATTTGTAGAAGATGTACAGCCACTACTCTTCAAATGTTTTAATAAAATTGAAAGAGAAGCAATACTCCCAAAGTCATTCCTGGCAGCAAGCATTATTTTGATATCAAAACCAGAAAAGTATCCAACCAAAAAATAGAACTAAAGGCCAAGCTCTTTAATGAACATACATCCAAAAATCCTCAATAACTGGCAAACAGAATGCAGCAAATCATCATGAAGATTATATACCATAATCAAGTAGTATTCATCCAAGGCATGCAGGGCTGGTTAACATATGCAAATCAATAAATGAAATACACGTCATTAACAAGGACAAGGACAAAAGCCACTTGATTATCTCAATAGATGCACAGAAAGCATTTACAAAATCCAACACCCGTTCATGATAAAAAAACATACAGAATATTGGAGTAGATGGTCTTTATCTCAATCTGATAAAAGACATCTATGACAAACCAACAAGCAACATCATACTAAATGATAAAATACTGAAAGCTTTCACTGTAAAATAAGGAAAGAAAACAAGGCTGTCCACTATCACCTCTTTCATTCAATATAGATCTGGAAAAATTACCCAGAGACATTAGACATGAGAAAGAAATAAATGGAATAAGCATACAAAGGAAGAAGTTAAATGTTTATTGGAGGATGACATGATACTCTATATACAAGATCCCAAAAACTCCACCAGAAAACTTCTATATGCCATTACTTCTATATGGCAATTTAGTACTGTAGCTGGATTAAAAAGTCAACACTCAAAATTCAATAGCATTCCTATACACATCAAAAAAATGAAGTACTTAGGAATCAATTTAATGAAGGAAATAAAAGATCTTTACATTAAAAACTAAAATATTCTGAAAAAGGAGATTGAAGTGGATATCTGAAAATGGAAAAACATCCCTTGTTCTTGGGTAGGAAGAACCAATATAATGAAATTGGCCTCACTTCTAAAATTATTATACAGTTTTAATGCAATCCTGATCAAAATACCAATAGCATATCTTAATGAAATTAGAGAAAAAATTCTAAAATTCATCTGGAACTAGAAGAGACCTAGAATAGCAAAAGCAATTCTAGGCAAAAAAAAAAAAAAAGGCAAGACGGGGGGAATCATAATCTCTGAGTTGAAATTATACTACAAGGTTACTGTGAAAAAAACCAGCGTGGCACTGGAAAAAAAAAAACAGAATGACTCAAGGATCCATGGAATAGATTAGATGGTGCAGAAGCAACTCCAAACATGCTCAGCCAACTTACATTTGAAAAAGCAGGTGAACACCTTCACTGGAAGAAAGATAACCTCTTTAATAAATGGTGCTGGGAAACCTGGCTTTCAATATGTCAAAGATTGAAACAGACCCAAATCTCTCCCTATGCATTAAATTAAAATAAAAATGGATCAAAAATCTACATATTAAAACTGAAACACTAAATCT
The DNA here is from genome assembly GCF_000247695.1 of Heterocephalus glaber. Next base: position 552,513 of record NW_004624803.1, on the reverse strand, counting down.
GCTGGAAGAGAGAATAGGTAGAACTCTTGTACACATATATGTAGGCAAAGACTTTATGAAGAAAACTCCTATTGCAAAAAATCAACAACTGATATCTTATCATATTGAAAAGCTTTTGCATAGCAAAAGAAAACTCCAACAGAGTGAAGAGACCATTTACAGAGTGGGACAAATTTTTTGCCAGCTGTTCCACAAGAGACAGTAGCCCACAAAGAATTATTATCTAGAATACATAAAGAACTACAAAGAAATTCAGATCCCCCCAAATTTAAAGACCCAGTCCAAAAATGGGCATCTGAAATGAATAGACACTTCTGAGATGAAGAAGTAAAAATGGAAATTAAATATATAAAAAAGGTTCAACAACACTGGTCATTCGAAAGATGCAAATTAAAACAATGCTGAGATTCTATCCCACTCCAGAAAGAACGGCTATCATCAAGAAATCAACCAATAACAAATTCTGGTGGGGCTGTGGGGGAAAAAGGAACCCTTCTTCACTGTTAGTGGGTGTGTATATTGGTGCAACCACTGTGGAAGTCAATATGGAGATTCCTCAAAAAACTAAAACTAGAGACTTCATTTGACCCAGGTATTCCCCATCTTGATATCTTCCTGAAAGCATTAACAGCATCATACCAGAGTGATATATGCACACCCATGTTTATGGTAGCACGGTTTGTAACAGTTAAATTTTGGACACACCCCAAATGTACATCAATGGGTAAAGATGTGGATTTTTTTTATACAATGGAGTACTACTCAGCCATAAAGAAAGATAAGCTTGAGACATTTTTAGCTAAATGGATGGACCTTTATTGCATTATTTCTCTGGTGTGAGAAATCAAAAATATAAATAAGGACCAAAATGTATAATAAATATTGTGAAATAGGAGGAAAATGTTCAAATGAGAAGGGGAACAAGGTGGGGGAGGGTGAAAGAGAAGAAAGGAAAAGAAAAAAATGATAATAGAAGGAAAAAGATGGAAGCAAATTTTTTGTAAGTAAGGAAGGGAAGAGGGTTTGAAGGGAATGGAAGTGATTGGGGGAAAAAGAAGAATCGAGACATATTATGTACAGGTACTAATTCCCTATGATGAAAATTGGGTTCATTTTGCATATCTAAAGTGTACCAATAAAATTATTTTTTAAATGTAAAGAATTACACATAATTTATTAAAATATTTCTTCTTACTTTTTCCCTCATGTTCTCATTATGAGTGGAAAAACATGTATTGGGCCATACAATAACATTTTTTTCTTTGTCTTTGAAATAAATTTCCAGTTTGACAAATTTCTATTCTATCTCTACTGCTGTCAAAACAAGGAGGGGGAAATATAATTTCCTTTATGATAGGAATGTCTTAATAGATGCTTCCTCCATTAATATATTTGATTATTATGTGGGTTAGGAAGACTTATGAATAATAATTACAAAAACCTTGAATGTCAAGAGAGGTCTTTGGTTTACCAGCACAGTATTTCAGTAATTTTATTTAAAAATATGCTGAAGTTTTACAGTTTTTAATGAAATTTTTGTTATTGGCCTTTTTGAGACAGGGTTTCACTAAGCAACCCAGTCTTGTCTTGAACTTCTGCTCCTGTTCCCTCAGATTTCAGGCAAGTACCTGCCAGCCTCAGGCCAGCAAACCCTGGTAGAGAGATGAATGATAAATTCAAGAGACAGAGTATCTTTGCAGGGGGTCAGGAGAATTTATTGTAATGAAGCTCCAAATTGACTTAAGCTCCCAGATTTATTGAGGAACAACAAAGGCATAGCTTTCTGCTGAGCACAGAGACTTGTTTTAGGTTAGTAAGACAGTGACCATTTTGCTGAATTATTGACTTTTATCTGATTGCACCCTAGAGAGCGTCTTTGTTTTCTCCATAAGGCCCATCTTTGTTTGAGTTGGCAAAATATGTCATTTTCAAGATGTTCTGGCTTCTTGGAGTTAGCAGTCTTCTGCTCCCTGAGTCAACTTGAGGATATATTGACCAGTTGGGTATCACAAGGAACACCACATATAACACCATTCCTGGTCAAAGAATCATTTTTAGTGTGGGCTTAAAGTTTCATTTACTACCAACCCAATGCTGCAAATCAATTTGGAACAAGACTATGAAACCTGAAAGGCTGGTTCTTCACAGCTGATAGCTCTTTTGACTCATTAGTGCTTGTGCTATATCTGCTCACTGTCTGTGAGAAGTGGATGTCAATTACCTATGCATACAGAATGTTCCTAAATTTTATGATAAATTAGGCATAATGTCTAACTAGGTGTATGAAAAATACAGTTATTTCTGCCTCTTTTGGTCATTTTGATGATCAAACTGGGGCCTTAGGCATGCTAAGTAGCACACTCCCACTGAGCTGCATTCCTAGCCTTCTGCTTTCCTTTCTAATCCCCAGTAATAGTCAATGTTAGCAGTTTCTTTTATATACTTTGAAATGTGTATGCTTACATAAGTTTAACTTTTATTATACCAAAGTGTCACACATATTCCCTTGCTACATTTTTTACAACTTAATGTATATTTTGAAGATATTTTTCTAAATGTATATAAGAAGCAAGGTTCTTCTTTTTGAATTTTGGCAAAATATTGAATTGACGTTCCACAACTCATTTAACTAGTCCTCTATTGAGTGTCTTTTAATTTCCAGACTTTAGTTAGCATTTTGTGAGCACACAAATAACATTTTTGTACATATTTCTTTGATTATATTTTAATTTTAGGAAGTGAAAATATTATATAATTTTAAATCCTAATTTTCAAGTAAATCATAGGAAAATATTTGAACATATTTCTGTTACCATGACATCAAATGAGGTCTACCATTCTACCTACCACTCTGGATGATATAGAAGGAAGTGCAGGTGATACACATACAGAGGGGTGATAATGAGAGGGTGATTGGAAAGCTGTAGTAACATTAGCTTTTTCTCCTTGAGACAATGAAGGCAATAATTAACACCTAATAAAGTTGAAGTGTGTGGACTAGACAAAGGATAGAGCAGGCAATGTAGGTGCTATTGGGACTAATGTTTGTGCTATGATTTGGATCTTAACTGTTCCCCCAAAACTGATAGGTTAATGGTTGGGTACCCATTTTGGTGCTATTGGAAGATGATAGAAACCAATAACAGTTAGATGGTAACTAGAAGGAGATCTTCTGGTCACTAGACACAAGCTTTTGAAGGGTATAGTGAGTTCCCAGGCCCTTCCTCTTCCTATTTTTTTCATTTTGGTGTTAGGAGGTTGAGAGGTTGAGACAGGAGAAGGAATGGCAGCACTTTGAAGTAGCAGCCTGAGAGAACAATCTACAATTTTTGGTGATGGGGGGAAAGGTAAATCAAGCCTTTAACTAAAAGAATATGTCAGTAGCTTCTTCCAGTCCTTGATATAAGAAAGCAGGCAAAGATGACAATGGATTAGGCCAAGAAAACTGGCCCTAAGTTTCAATATACCTTAATTATAATGCCTTTCCCTAATAAAATATCCTCTCAGTCAGGGGATATAACACATCTGTAGGCAAATTTTGGACCTTGAACAAACTCACACCTGTACAGTAACTAAATTCCACCCTGTCAGGAGATTCCTGCCCATTTTGAGAAAAAATGTGAATAACTAATGACGTTCCTTTGAGACCCCATAAAAATAAAATGTATCCTTTGTTAAGGATTTCTGTCCATAGAGTTCCCAGGTTTTTGGGGGAGGATTTCTTTTCTGGGGCTGCATACGAGGTAATCAGTATTTTTTTTATTATTATTAAGTTTATTGGTACATTTTAGGTATACAATATGGTGACATTCATCATCAGGAATTTGTACTTTTACATGACATATCCAAATTTTTACTTTATTTTATTTTACAATTAGTCCACATGTGATTTCCATCCAATGTGGGCAAAGACCTGCACTAAGCAGTAACAAGGTAAGAAGGATGGATCAAATCTATAACATAGTTCTACCATGATATGCTGCCTTGCCACAGGCCTATAAGCAATGAGTCCAATTGATCAGAGACTGAAACCTCCAAGACTACGAGTGAGCAAAGATTTTTTCTCTTTGTAAGTTGATTATCTGTTATTTGTTTTAATAATGAAAAGCTGACTAGTGCAGTCCATATTGAGTTTTTTTCTATAAGCGATATTATGCATTAGAAAGAATCCTTCCCTGGATTCCCAGGTATTTATGGTTTAAAAATATCTTTCATACCATAATAATTCCCATTCAATAATTTAGTAATAATTATTTCTTAATAATCAAATGTTATTTATAATTATTGAATTTTATTTGAATTATGGTTCAAAATTGTTAAATTTTACTTTTAGTATTTGTGGTTCAAAGGTAATTTTTAAAGATAGAAATTTTTGTTAATTGCATGATGCTTTCTTGACCTGGAAAATATTTCCTAGTCATTATGTAATATTTTTTACAGCACAGTATTTTTAAAAAATGTGTATATTGAGGTTTACTGTTGAAAAATAACAATTTTGTTACATTAGTAATTTCCAATTTCCCCTGTAATCCATTGAAGTAAAATTTGGTTTATACAAAATGCCTAAATGAGTATGAAAGTAAGCATTTGTATTTTAATACCTAGCGTATATCAAGCACCAGTTCAGCACTCCAATAAATTCTTGAATTAATATATTAAATTATAGGCTAGCCATGGTGGTACACACCTGTAATCGCAGCACTCGAGAGGCGGAGGCAGGAGGAATGTCACTAGCTTAAGGTCAGCCTAGGCTCCATAATGATTTATAGGCCAGCCTGGATTGCACGATGAGACCCTATCTCAACCCTCCACTATCATTTATAACACATATGTTATAGCTATGCTACAGTGAATTTCAAAGGAAATCTCTGAGTTTTTATATTTGAGTTTCATTATGATAAGTAGTGCTTATGATAAGTTCAAATCATTTATAAGTTGTACACACATGAATAATATCATATTATTTCACTACATGTGTTTTTTTGTCCAAATCAAGTGCTTCCATTACTATGTAATGTATAATAAATTTGCACTGAGGTATTGTTGTGGAAAATTATGAGATAATTTAAAATTGCTATGATAATTAATACCAATCAATAATTTTTGAGCATTTACTACATGCTAGAAACTTGGCTAAGTTATTATTTCATTTAAAATAAAATTCATACACTGGTTGACACTTGTCTTCTGGTGTCCAATAATCTCCCTGCTCAGGAGGTTGAGTGAGTTACTAGAGCTGCAGGATCCTTTTAGAGGAGTTTCATTATATCCTGAGTCTCGGCTGACCTTTAAGGGCAAAAGCCAAAATATTAGATGTCCTCATAGCCCAGTTACCAGTCTTGAAGTAGGAACAGTAGGGTTTAATCATAAATATTATAATCTTTTTAAATATCGGTTACTTTGAAAATATAAAGTATGACTAAAGAATGCCTATCTTTTATTAATTAGAGTCACCAGTAATATAAAGAGTTACTGTCATATTTTACTTGTAGGGGAAGGGTGATGGCCTATCATTTTAACATATTGGTAAAGTTATCTTTTAGTAATCATGTTTTTGTAGCATGTTATCAGACAACAGATAAAAAGTTTTATAAGAAAAATTTAAAATCAAGAAGAAATTTAGCATTTTAACATAACAATTATGATGACATTATTACACTAGACCCATTAGGTTTTTGTATTTCTAAAAATATATTTAAATTTAAATTTTAGTATAAAATAGCATATCACTAGGTTATCTTCATCCAATTATAAAATATAAATTTTTATAGAGATTGGTCATTTTTTATTAATGTGGCTATGTAGAATATGTTTGTTTATAGATGTACTTGATAGATAACTAATGTCCAATTTTTAATCTTTAGAGTGACATTACATGGAATGCACATCTAACTACCATAACACAATTACATAACAATCACATGTACATAAACATTAAAACATTCATCATTATAAATATCTTTTGTGTGGAGGTCATCAACATAAGATTTTTTACAGTTTTGCATCCTAGAATGTCTCCATATTTGGGAAAGACAAATGTATTTAATATACCATAAGGATAGCAATAATTAGAATCATAATTAGAATATATATTTCTAATGCAAAATTTAGATTTCTTTAACAGGTTTATATATTGTATATCTACTGGCAAGAATTAAAGAATGGGGGAGAGGGAGGGAAGAGAACTAAAAAAACCCAAGGTATAATATATACAAGTAAACACTTCCAAGATGATAATAAACTATATGAATTGCAAATATGTACTAATAAAAATATTTTTAATTAAAGTACATCTTCAAAGCTTTCATGAGTTTAGAAAACAATGTTAATATCCACAAATAGACTTATTACCCAATATATAAGTGTAACTCAATTATATAATAACAAAATATTTGTTTAATCAAAGCTTACACATAGATCAAATTTTAAGTGGCAGCACTAAATTTAAAGAGATGCCAAAATTTTAGATTATGTTATATATCTAAAGTCTGGATATATATTGTATAAAAGACAGCACTTATTAGTAACTTTGCATGTATTAACCTTAAGTTTAAAAATTAGACTCAGAATATTTTGTCTTTCGATGAATATGTATCTTCAATCTCAGATATATAGGGTGTGTTATAAACTAAGATAATAATCTGGTTATTAAAAACATTTTACAAACATTTAAATAATCTGTAACCTTTGAAACTCAATTTTTAAAGCCTGACAGTAGAAAATATAAGAACTTATCATAGTAAAATATGACTTGTTTTAATCTAGTTTTTGTGAGTTTAACCAAGAACATTTTAATATCTTAAGAAAATCTTATT
>NW_004624803.1:535164-545384 GCF_000247695.1 Heterocephalus glaber | reverse complement strand
TAATAAACTAAATATATTATCTGTTTATAAACCTTAAGCAGCCAAGAATATTTGAATTTATATGTCAGCACTGATGATTAGATGTTGTTAAGAACATTTGTAAGCATTAATCTTTTCATTTATTTATTCATTCATTTTAATGATTATTAGATGACTAATGGGAACCAAAGCATAGCATAGTTAACATTTGTAAACTATGTATATATTATCTTTAAACAAGGAAAAACTCTTAATTTATTTTATACAGAAAAAGAAATGGACATTGCATTTGTCATAACAGTTTTTTGAAGACAAATATTATCTTGATTGGTTAACAACCTGGATGTTAACATGTCACCAACTTTAAAGACATTTTTATTTTACCAATCAAATTATATTACCTCATTCACTGAAGAAAAAGGAATGCTACACAGTGAAACCAAGAAGTATCTGAACAGACAGGTCTTTCAGGTCTTCCTCTCTTACCCTATTGCCATTAGTTCATACCTTTTTGTTCAGTCACATTTTTCCACTCATCATCAAACCTAAGCATAAAAATAGACAAATTTTCCTAGATTTTTTAGTCTTTAATTCTGAAAGCTTATTTATCACAGAAACCTTTTAAGTGAATTTGTTTACTTCCTCCTCTCAATCTACCCATGTCAATTTTACTTTCAGACTTAGGGAGGTATACTAGGAGAGCTGAAGCTCTCATCCCCTATGCTATTTTTCTATTTTATAATAACTGTAATTTATTGAGCATTTGCTCTCAGTCTGCCAGTATTTAAATACTCTTCAAAATATCTATTTAATTGTAACCTCAAAACAACTCTATGAAGTAGATATTATTATTATTATTCCCAAATTTAACATGGAGGAAACTAAGGAATAGAGATTAAAATCTTCAATGAAAGTCATCTTAGCTGCTAGGTGAGGCAGGCACTTTCAGAGGTTGGCTCCTATACTTATCGGGGGAAAGTTACTGACCCTTTAAAACACTATTAACATGTTTTTGGGGTTGTTTTTGTTTCAGCTAAGATTTTTTGGAGAAACTTACAAGATGTAAATTTTATTTTCATGAATGTGGCTACCATTTTTGGGAACCTGCGATGTATGATCTCTAACTGAGCATGCTCATGAATGTCTCAACCTCTACATGTGATGAGTCTTCCCTTTATAAATATGTGTAAAGCCACCTCCCAAATCCCTTACTTTCTTTTTAAACACTGAATTAAAAATTAACTCAAATGCTCTCCTTATTTGCTGCAAATAATAAGCCTCTTTCCACCTCTTTATCTCCTGGTTGTTCTTATTGGATTTGCAAGCTCACCAAGAGGCAAAGAACTCACTGCACTCTGTCACAGTTGCATAACTGCTAATTGGCAGAGAAGATACATAAAACATGGCAATCTAGACTCTAGAGACTATGCGTTTTGAGTAACAGTAGTCACAATAAATTTCTAAGAATATTTGAAAATGAGATTATAATGGCTAGAAGCACTTGCTATAATAGAAAAATCTACCTCTATATTAACTAAAAAATTTAAAAGGAAGCTTAGAAGAACAAGATGCATGACAGACTTTATAGTGGAAGGAAAAGTTGCTTTTTTCCACCCTATTAAGTACTTTGGCTGGTCTATAAATTGATATGACAAAGTAACAGGGAAAAAAACTTTAATTATATACCTATACATACAGTGTTACAGATATAAAAGTCTCAAATAAAGGGTCAAATGAAGGAAGCTTGTATAGCACCCTAAGCTACAAAAAGTAATAGGGGATTCAGTTTTCTCAGAGAGGAAGAGTGGAGACAAGTTATAAATGGGACAGGGAAGGAAATTATGATGAATGAAAGTGTTCTTATGTAGATTAAAGTTTCGCAGGGGATAAAATTATTTTGTAGTAGCTCTAGAATAGATACCTTTCTTTACTAATGTAAATTTCTTTTATGGATGTTCATATATTTTTCTTATTGTGTGCATCTTTTCAGAGCCACTCCTGTGTCTGCAGTTTTTCAAAGTAATCAGTTTGAAATAACATGCTAATGAGGTATATTATGAGGTGACATACTCTTGTCTCCAAAAGTCTTATTTTTGGATGATATGTCCTGAGACCCAACAAAGCTGGCATATTCCTCCTGTTGGAACATATTAGTAAGGAGAAATGAAGAGCCAAGTAAGCTATTTGTTCTACAATAAGGAAAAATAAGTATTGAAATAACAGATGGCTGCCTCAGAAAGGTAGCTCGGGGCATCTTAAAAGAGTTAATTGATTTATTTTGCTAATCAGTAAATAATCTACTCCTTTTATCAAATATTTAGTATAGGCATACTAACAGCCAACAATATCAAACTATATTATATTATATTTTTAACTGAAAAAAACCTCTGCCAGGCTATTTTTTTATGCAAAACATTTTTACATAAATTCTACTCAGCTATATCTTCATAATCAATCTGTGAAGTAGGCTGAGTAGGTATTTTTAATCATGACTAGATTAAGAAATTAAGAATCAATGAGGGTAAATGCCTAAGTTTCCCAAGGTAATAAATATAAGAGATTAGATATAGATTTACTTTATTTATATTTTTGTTTCCAGTATTGTAGCTAAGAATATAGCATTCTAAAATATCACTGTAGGAGACTAGAATATGCCACATTAAGATTAGTTCTGCACACTTTGAGCTAGTTATTCTAAGAAACTAGACACAGAGTAGCTCTGAAAAACAGTCCTTTTAAAAGTAGTATGGCCACAGTACCACCCCTCCCCAGCACACAGGAGGAGGTTTCTGGGCTGTCCTACCACCCCTTGCCCCAGCGAACAGGAGGTGAGCCGCTCCCAGAACCCAGGAGTAGGACTCCAGGCCAATGTACAAACCCTTGCCTCAGCGCACAGGAGGTGAACTGCTCCCAGCGCCTAGGCGGGGCCTTCCGGGCCGCTGTACCACCTCCTCCCGGAGCACACTGGAGGTGAGCCGCTCTGAGCACCCAGAAGGCGGTTTCTGGGCCGCGGTACCACCACCTCCCCTAGCGCACAGGAGGTGAGCCAATCCCAGCACTCAAGAGGAGGCTTCTGGGCCATAGTAGCAACCCCTGTCCCAGAGGACATAAAATGAGCTGCTCCCCAAATCCAGGAGTACCATCCCCTCCCCCCACGCACAGGAGGTGAGCTTCTTCCAGCGTCCAGGAGGAGGCTTCAGGGCCACCATACAACCCACTCCCCTAGCGCACAGGAGGTGATCTTCTCCTAGTGCCCAGGAGGAGGCTTCCGGGCTGCAGTACCACCCCTTCCCCCAGCACATAGGACGTGAGTCTCTCCTAGCACACAGGTGGAGGATTCCAGGCCACCATACCATCCTTCCCCCAGCCCACAGGAGGTGAGCCACTCCTAGGGCCCAGGAGGAGGCTTCTGGGCCATTGTACCTCCCCTTGCCCATTGCATAGGAGGTGACACGCTCAAAGCACCCAGGAGGAGGCGTCCGGGCCGCCATACCACCCCTTCCCCCAGCTCACAGGAGGCAAGCTGCTCCCAGCACCCTTGAGGAGCCTTCCGGGCCATCTTATCAACACCTCCCGCAGCGCACAGGAGGCGAGCTGTTTCCAGCGCCCATGAGGAGGCTTCTGGGCTGCCATAGCACCCCTTGCCCCAGCACACAGGAGGTGAGCCCCTCCCAGCAACCAGGAGGAGTTTTCCGGGATGCCAAAACACACCCTCCCCCACCGCACAGGAGGTGAGCTGCTCCCAGCAACCTGGGGACTTTGGGGCTGCCATACCACCTCTAGATGCAGCACAACAGATGTGAGCCACTCCCAGCACACAGGAGGAGGTTTCCAGGCTTCCCTTCCCCCAGCGCACAGGAGGTGATCTGCTCCCAGTGTAGAGGAGACTTACAGGCTCTAGCCCCAGCGCACAGTAGATAAGCTGCTCCCAGCACATAGAAGGCAGCTTCCTGGCCACCTTACCACCCCTTGCCCCAGTGCAGAGGAAGTGAGCCGCTCCCAGCACCAAGGAGGAAGCTTCTGGGCCAAAATACCACCCCCTCCCAGAGTGCACAGGATGTGAGCTGGTCCCAGGGCCCAGGAGGAAACTTCTGGGCCTCTCTACCACCCTCTCAGCCAGCACACAGGAAGTGAGCTGCTTGCTGCACCCTGGAGGAGGCTTGTGGCCCACCATACCTTACCCTGCCCCAGTGCACAGGAGGTGAGCCACTCCCAGCACCCAGGAGGAGGCTTCTGGGCCGCCTTACCACCACCTGCCCTGTGCACAGGAGGTGAGCTGCACCCAGAGCCCAGGAGGAGGCTTTGGGCCACCGTACCACCCCTTGCCCCAGGGTACAAGTGTTGAGCTGCTCCCAGCACCAAGGAGGAGTCTTCTGGGCCACTGTACCAAAACCCTCGACCAGTGCACAGGAGGTAAACTGCTCCCAGTCCCCAGGAGGAGGCTTCCGAGCTGCCGTACCACCCACCAGCGCACATGAGGTGAGCTGCGCCCAGGGCCCAGGAGGCGCCTTCCAGGGCCACTGTACCACAACATGCCCCAGTGCGCAGCAGGTGAGGCCCTTCCAGCACCTAGGAAGAGGCTTCCAGGCCATCATACTACCCCATCCCCCAGCACACAGGAGGTAAACAGCTCCCAGCACAAAGGAGGAGTCTTTCTGTCTGCCATACCACCCACTCCCCCAGCGCACACAAGGTGAGCTGCTTCCAGCGCTTAGGAGGAGGCTTCCGGGCCACCGTACCACCACCTCCCGCAGCGCATAGTACGTGAGCTACTCCCAGCACCCATGAGGAGGCTTCTGGGTTGCCATACCGCCCCATGCCCCAGCACATAGGAGGTGAGCCCCTCCCAGCACCCAGGTTGAGGCTTCCAGGCCTCCATACCACCCCCTCCCCTCCGCACACAGGAAGTGAGCCGCTCTGAGCACCTAGGAGGAGGCTTCTGTACCGTAGTACTACCCCTTGCCCAATTGCACGGGAGGTGAGCCGCTCCAAGCTCACAGGAGGAGGCTTCCGGGCCGCCATTCCACACCCACAGCACACAAGAGGTGAGCTTCTCCCATCTCCCAGGAAGAGGCTTCTGTGCTGCCGTACCACCACCTCCCCCAGCACACAGGAGGTGAATTACTTCCAATGCCCATTAGGAGGCTTCAGGGCCACCATACCACCCCTTACCCAATGCATAAGAGGTGAGCCGCTCCCAGCACTTAGGCAGAGGTTTCCAGGCCACCACACCACAACCTCCCGCAGCACATAGGAGATGACCTGCTCCCAGCACCCAGGAGGAGGCTTCCGGGCTGCTGTACCATCCCTTGCTCCATTGCACAGGAGGTGAGCCATTCCCAGCACCCAGGAGGAGGCTTCTGGGCCCCGTACCACCCGTTCCCCCAGCGCACAGGAGGTGATTTGCTCCCAGTGCCCAGGAGGAGGCTTCCGGGCTGTCATACCACACCCTCCTCCAATGCACAGTATGTGAGACGCTCCCTGCACCCAGGTGGAGGTTTCTGGGCCGATATACCACCCCCTCTCCCAGCGCAAGGAGGTGAGCTTTTCCCAGTGCCCAGGAGGAGGCTTCAGGGCCACTGTACCTCCCCTCTTGCCCCAGCCCACAGGAGGTGAGTCACTCCCAGCACCCAGAAGTAGGCTTCCGGACTTCTGTACCACCCCTTGCCCATTGCACAGGAGGCAACCGCTCCAAGCACCCAGGAGTAGGGTTCAGGGCAGCCAAACCACCCCTCCACCAGCTCACAGGAGGTGAGCTGCTCCCAACGCCCATGAGGAGGCTTCCGGACTTCTATACCACCCCTTGCCCATTGCACAGGAGGCAACCGCTCCAAGCACCCAGGAGGAGGGTTTGGGGCAGCCGAACCACCCCTCCACCAGCTCACAGGAGGTGAGCTGCTCCCAGCACCCATGAGGAGGCTTCTGGGCCCCTGTACCACCCTTAGCCCCAGCTCACAAGAGGTGAGCTGATCCCAGCACCCAGAAAAGCTTCAGGGCCACCCCAGTGCACATTAGGTGAGCTTCCCCCATTGCCCAGGAGGAGGCTTCTGGGTTGCCGTACCATCCCCGTCCCCCATGCACAGAAGGTGAGCTGCACCCAGCTCCCAGGAGGAGGCTTCTGGGCTACCATATCCCTTCCTCCAGCCCACAGGAGTGATCTGATCCCAGCACCCCAGAGGAGGCTTCCGGGCCATCTTACCACCCCTTACCCCGGCATACAGGAGGTGATTTGATCCCAGTGCCCAGGAGGAGGCTTCCAGGCCGCCATACCACCCCCTCCCCCAGGGTTCAGGAGGTGAACAGCTCCAAACACACAGGAGGAGGCTTCCGGGCCAACCTATCACCCCTTCCCTCACGCATAGGAGGTGAGCTGCTCCCAGCACCCAGGTCGAGGTTTCCAGCCTGCCATTCCACCCCCTCCCACAGCTCACAGGAGGTGAGCTTCTCCCATCCCCCAGGAGGAGGCTTCCATGGCACCGTACCTTCTCTTGGCCCAGTGCACAGGAGATGAGCTGCTCCCAGCACCCAGGAGGCTCCTGTGCAGCCATATCACCCCCTCCCCCAACACAAGGTAGGTGAACTGCTCTGAGTGCCCAGGAGGAGTCATTCTATCCACTCCCTCAGCGCAAGGAGGTGAGCTTTTCCCAGTGCTGAGGAGAAGTCTTCAGGGCCACTGAAACCAACCCCCCCTGCCCCAGCGCACAGGAGGAGGCTTCTGGGCCTCCGTACCATGCATAGCCCCAGTGCACAAGAGGTGAGCAGCTCCCAGCACCCAGGAGGAGGCTTCAGGGCCACGATACCACACCCTCCCCCAGCACGCAGTAGGTGGTTTGCTCCCAGCACCCAGGAGGAGTCTTGCAGGTGGCCGTACCACCCCCTTCCCCAGCGCAGGAGGTGAGGTACTCCCAATGACCAGGAGGTGGCTTTGGGGACACCATACCACCACTTTCCCCATTGCATTGGAGGTGATCTGCTCCTAGCACCCAGGAGGAGGTTTCCAGGCCCCAGTACCACCCCTCCCCCTGCACACAGGAGGTAAGCCACTACCAGAGACCAGGAGGAAGCTTTTGGGCAGCCATTCCAACCCCTCCCCCAGCGCAAGGAGGTGAGCTGTTCCCAGCACCCAGGAGGAGGCTTCCAGACCACCATACCATCACCTCCCCCAGCACATAGGAGGTGGGCTGCTCCCAGAACCCAGGAGGAGACTTCCGGGCCTCTGTATCACATCTTGCCAAATTGCACATGAGGGGAGCAGCTCCAAACACCCAGGAGGAGGTTTCCAGCCACTGTACCACCCCCGCCCCCAGTATACAGGTGGTGAGCCCCTCCCAGCACCCAGGAGGAGGCTTCCAGGTGCCTGTATCAGCCCTTGCCACATTGCACAGGAGATGAGCCACTCCAAGAACTCGGTAGGAGGCTTCTAGGCTGACATACCACCCCCTCCCCCAGCTCACAGGATGTGAGCCACTCCCAGCATCCAGGAGGAGTCTTGTGGGCAGCTGTACCACCCCCTACCCCAGCGCACAGGAGGCGAGATGCTCCCAATGCCCCAGGAGGTAGCTTTTGGGATGCCATACCACCACTTTCCCTAGCAGACTGGAGGTGATCTGCTCTTAGCACCAAGGAGAAGGCTTCCAGGCCCTAGTACCACCCCATCCCCCAGTGCACAGGAGGTAAGCAGCTACCAGAGACCAGGAGGAGGCTTCCTGTCCACCATTCCACCTCCTCCCCCAGCCCACAGGATGTGAACCCCTCCCAGCACCCAGGAGGAGGCTTCCCTGCCACAGTACCACTCCTTCCACCAGTGCACAGGAAGTGAGCTGCTCCCAGCACCCAGGAGGAGTCTTTCAGGCTTTAACAGTCTTTCAGGAGTCTTTAACACCCCTTGCCCCAGCACAGAGGAGGTGAACCACTCCCAGCACCCAGGAGGAAGCTTTTGGGCCACCATACCACCCCCTCCCCCGGCGCACAGTAGGTGAGTCGCCCCGGTGCCAGCAACACCCCCCCACACCAAAATGAGAAGACACATAAACAAGTCTCAAAACCAGACTTCCTGATCACCTAAAGCAACTCCAAAGGGAAGCAAGATGGAACATTCTGATGCTCAACCACCTGGACTCCTGGAACTGGCAACAAAAGAGGATCTGGAAAAAATAAAATGAGAAATAATTTCTTAGATAACAGCAGAGATTTTGCCCATAGTGCAAGACATGCTTAATAAATCTAGTATGACACAGATGAAAAATAGAGGAATTGAGGAACATGATGGAATCCCAACATAGGAAACAAATCAAATCCATAAAACAGATACAAACAGATTTCCAGGAGATTAAAAACTCCATTGAAAGGTAACGCAACAGAATGAACCAAGGTGAGGGCAGAATTTCAGACATATAAGATAAGATTGCAATTAGTGACCAGGAAAAGAAAAATTGCCTTAAAATTGTAAGGGACCATGAGAAATCAATCCAGCAGCTACTAGACGATCCAAAGAAGAATAACATAAGACTTATGGGAGTCAATGAAGAAACAGGAGAGAGTGTGGATGATATAAAAAAACTGTTCTCAGACATAATGGCAGAAAACTTTCCATATATGGGAAAAGAACTTGACATACAGATAAGTGAGCCATATGGGACTCCAAATAGCCACGATCAAAAATAATCTACACATAGGCATTAATTGTTAAGATTCCAGAAACCCAACAGAAGAAAAAAATTCTACCAGCAGTAAGAGAAAAGAAACAAATCACATACAAAGGAAAGTCCATCAGAATCACAGCAGACTTCTCAACACAAAGCCTCAAGGCTGGAAGAGCTTGGAGTGATGTATTTCAAGCCCTAAAGGAAGACAGCCTCCAACCCAGATTGATGTACCCTGCAAAACTATCTTTCAAAATTGATGGAGAAATAAGATACTTTCATGACAAAGAGCACCTCAGGAACTTCATGAGTACCAAACCAGCACGCCAAAAAGTTTTAGACAATATCCTAGGAAAAGGCAATGAGGATCATCACTCCAGGAAGCCCAGCAGAATTAATCCATTGGGTGTGAGAAGAAATTAAATGCAAAGGGGGAGAATCCAACAAAAAGAAAAAGTCATGGCAGTGATAAGTCAATACGTATCTGTACTGCTTTTTCTCATCTTCTTACGTCTACTTTTTAATTGGGTTGTCTACTAATGAGCTGTAAGAATTGTTTATATATTCTGGTCTTAGGTTATATGTATTATAATTATGGTCTGTTTAAAGACTATTTTTCATTTTCTTAATGATGTCATTTAAAGTTCTAAATTTTAATGAAATTTCATTTATCATAATTTCTTGCTTTTATGCATGTTTTTTGTATCCTAGGAAATTCTTGCCTACCCTAAATTCATGAATATTTTCCCTTATAATTTCTTCTTAAAGTTTTATAGTTTTAGGCTTTCATATTTAGGTTCATAGATCCTTTCAAGTTATTTTTATGTATGGAAGTAAAAGGTTGAGGTTAATTTTTTATGTATGGATACCAAGTGTTCTAGTACCATTTGCTGAAAACACTATCTTTTCCCCTGCTCTTGAAATGAGTTTATGTTCTATGAGATGTTAATGTTAAATAATCTTTCAAAACTCAGTGGACCATATATGTGTGGTTCTATTTCTAGATTCTCTGTTTTATTCCATTGATCTATATATCTTTCCTTACACCAACACTGCCTTGATTACTATAGCTTTAGAGGAATTCTTAAAATTAGGTAATAAATGTCTTATAACACTTTTTTTTCTTTTTTCTTTTCTAGGTCCTTTGTACTCCTACATAACTTTTACAATATCCAATTCTTCATTTATAGCAAGTATACATAGATCTGAATTTTTATATTTTGTGCTTTTTCATCCTGCTAAATTCAAATACAAGTTTCTAATCCTGCTAAATTCAAATACAATTTCTAGGGGGCTCCTAGAGATTTCTTAGTATTTTCTCTGTAGATGATCATTTCATCTACATGTAAAGATTTTACTTCTACCTTGCCAATCCTATGCTAATTGTGTCTTTTTATGGCCAGACTATTTTGGATTAGGCCTATGTTTCAAAGTTTAATGAACAGATGAAGAGTAGGCATATCTGCCCTTGTTCCCCACCTTAGGGAGAAAGCATTGTATCTTTTCCATTCATATAAGGCATTTTTGCTGGAAGTATGGAGTACATGGCTTATCTGTTTAGAAGGTTCTGTTCTACTTCTAGTCTCCTGATAGCTTTTA
>NW_004624803.1:518161-534221 GCF_000247695.1 Heterocephalus glaber | reverse complement strand
TGAATGTAACTGTATTTTATACCTAAAATGTACCAATAAACTTAATGAAAAAAAGTAAATTTATATCTATAAATAAAATCTACATTAGGAAAATATCTGTATCTGGAAGAAGGCTACTCCTAGACAACTTTTATTAACCACAGAGATTTTCATCTGTATAACAAGGCAATCATTATTCAATGATGTTTTTAGTGTTACATGTTTTTAATACATAACAGTTCCATTCATTGTGAGGAGATGATACAGGTACTTCTTTTTTATCACTTTCCCTCCACTCCCTCCCCTTTCCACTGTTGCCAGGATTCTGGAGTGCTGTGGGCTTCTTTTAGAGATTATTTGCAGATTTCTTTTGTCTTGAACAAAGAATTGAACAAGAAACATGCAAAAGGTAATGAAGTTTTTCATTTATTAAAGGTAGGAAAAGAAATATGCTTTGTAGCATCCAGGCCACTTAAAGTAGGAAAAGAAGTATCCTCTACAGGGTGAGAGTGGGCACTGCAAAAGAGAAAGCATAATGGTCATGCACTTAATTGCAGTTGTAATTTGTATCCCACATTCTGACATCAAAACTAGGCCATCCTATTAAAAACTTGCTTCATTTCACACTGGAAGAATTGAAGATATCACTTTCTGATCGGTTTCAGGTACAGGGCTTGGGAACTGTTTTGCACATGTATTTTGGATTTCTGTGACTGATAGGCCACTCCTTCTTGCCCAGTTGGCTGGCTGCACCCTAACCTCCTGCCTCAATTCTATCTCTCAGACTGCTTCTCCTATATACTTTTTGTACATATTTGTAGTACCTAATGATCACAGTCCTTGTAGGGACTTTATACATGTACACAACACATAACAATTACCCTACTTTAAAAAATCTCATTTCCCTCTTCTTCTTACCCTTTTCCTCCATCTCTTGTTTCCCTTCCTATATACTAAATATGTATCTCACTATTTCCCATTATCTTTTACTTTGTTCTTTATGTTTTAGATGTCTCATGTAAGGGAAACCATGTGATATTTAACCTTGTGTGACTGATATTTTTACTTAACATTATGATCTCAAAGATAATTCATTTTCCTACAAATTATTCATTTATCCTTCTTTATAGTGGACTAGTACTCCATTGTGTATAAATGCCACATTTGATTTATCCATACATTTGTTGATAAATATATAAGCCACTTCCAATATTTAACTATTATGAATTGTGCTCCTATAAACATAGGTATGCATGATTCACTATAATATGATGTCTTTAACTCTTTTGGGAAGATATCTAAAATGGAAATAGTTGGATTGAGTAGAATTTCTAATTTTAGTTTTTAAAGGAATCTCCGTATTGATTTCAATACTGGGTGTACTAATTTACACTCTCAGCAACAATGAAGAATGGTTCTTTTCTCCCCACAGCCTCACCAACATTTGCTACTATTTGATTTCTTGAAGATAACCATTCTTCTTAAAGTGAGAAGATATCTGTTATTTTAATTTGTATTTCTCAAGTGGCTAGTGATGTTGAACATTTTTTTGTATATTTATTGGCCTTTGTACTTTTAAGAAGTGTCTGCTGATTTTAGTGTTTTAATATTTTACCCTAGTATTCTACTAAATTTTGTTATTAATTCTAAGACTATTTTGGTGGAATTATTTGAGTTTTATATGGAGAGAATCATGTTATTTTCAAGTAATGATGATTTAAATTCTTTCTTACCTGTACATATCCCTTTTATTTCTTCCTTTTGCCTGATTGTTCTGGCTAATATTTCAAGAACTATATTCAACAGGAGTGTTGACAGTGGACATCCTTGCATTTTTCCTGATTTTAGAGAAAAAATTTTCAGCTTTTCCTGATTTAATATGATGTTCGACATTATTTTGCCATAAATGGCTTTTATCAGATTAAGATAAGGTCCTTCTAGGGTCGGAGATTTACCTCAGTGGTTCTGATTCCTGCCTTGCAAGCGCAAGGTCCCAAGATCGATCCCTGGTACCAAAAAAATAAAGGTCCTTCTAAGCCTATTTTCTTCAGGGTTTTTTTAAAAAAATCATGAATCAATGTTGGATTTTGTCCAAGGCTTTTTCTGAATATTCAGAGATGATCCTGTGAATTTTTTTCCTTGCTTATATTTCTGTGGTGTATTATATTTATTGATTTGTATATGTTGAGTGATCCTTAAACCCCTGGAATTAATGATGTATGATATTTTTGATGACTTGTTGAGAATCATCTTACTGATAACTTTTGTGTCTATGTTCATTGAAGAGATTGTCTTGCAATTCTCTTTTATGCTTAGGTCCTTTTCTGGCTTTGGAATCAGGATAATGCTAACTTTCAGGAACAACTTTGGGAATACTCCTTTGCTTCAGTTTCATTAAAGAGCTAGAGGAGAAATTGTGTTAGATCTTGTCTGAAGTTCTTGTCGAATTCAGGAGTGAATCCATTTACTTAACATTATGGCTTCAAGATGTATCCATTTTCCTATGAATTACTCATTTATCATTCTTTATATTAGAGTATTAATCCATTGTGTATATAAACGCCACATTTTGCTTCTTAAAATTTAATTTTATTGGTACAATTTTGATATAAATAATGATCCCATTTGTCATAGGGAATTTGTACCTGTACAAAATATATCTTGATTTTTCTTTTTTTCCTCATTTCCTTCCCCTCCCTTCAACCCTTCATCCCTCTTTATGTACAAATTTGTTTCCATTTTTTTCTGCCTATTATCTTTTTTTCTTTTCCCTTCCTTCCTTCCTCCTTCTCCCCTCCCTTATTCCCCTTCTCATTTGGACACTTTCTTCTTTTTTCCTAATATCTATCATCCATTTTGGCCCTTGTTTATGCTTTCAGTTTCTTACATAATAGAAATAATGTGATATTTAAACATGTGTCCAATTTATTTCACTTAACAATATGGTATCAAGATGCATCCATTTACCTAAAGTGTCTCAAGTTTATCCTTTATGCCAGATTAGTACTCCATTGTATATAAAAGCCTCACTTTTTTTTTTTTTGTACTGGGGATCAAACTCAGGACCTTGCGCTTGCAAGGCAGGTGCTGGAACCACTGAGCTAAATCCCCGGCCCTAGCCACACTTTCATTATCCATTGATCCATTGATAAGCATCAGGCAGGCCTGTTTCCAAAAATTAGTTACTACAAATTGTGCTTCTATAAATATGAGTATGCATATATCACTGTGGTATGATGATTTTAATTCTTTTGGGAAGATACCAAGAAGGGGAATAACTAGATCAAATGAATCTCTAGTTTTGAAACCATAGGTGTAGGCAAAGACTTTATGAAGAAAACCCTAATCATATAGGACATATTACAAAGAATCAACAACTGGGATTTCATCATATTAAGAAGATTTTCACAGCAAAAGAAAACAACAACAGAGTGAAGAGACAACCCACAGAATGGGAAAAGTTTTTTACCAGCTATTCATTTCAGGTGCCCATTTTTGGATTGGGGCTTTAAATTTGGGGAGTCTGACATTTTTCAGCTTTTTATGTATTCTAGATATTAGACTTTTATCCGTGGAATAGCTGGTAAAAAACTGAGTTTTTTTCTAGACCCTCATTCCTCTGCTTTTTACTTCTACTGTTACCATTTCAGAGAGTTCATCTGGGTGGCTTTTGATTTTTTTCTACCTCAATTCCCCTAGATTTGCCTTTTGCAAGCTGAAAGTCTGAAATTGCATGTTTTCTGCATTGATACTTGTAAATGGCTTTTGGTAGATTGCTTGCTTTGTAACTAGTATTGTGACTTCCTTAGGAAATGACTACTTTTCAGTTATGACTTCTAGCTCTTGGTGGCTTTTGGCTTTTGAGCCTGTCCCAAGACTCTGCCTCTTCAATCTATTAGGAATAACAAGTTAGTGCCTATTTGGCCTAGCACCTAGTTCTTTGGTACTGGTCTTTGCTATTGTTTGTGATCCCCAGGAGATCTTGGTATTGGCATAGAAGGTAGAACAAGTGATCACAACACCTATGTAATCTTAGCTAAAGTACTGCAATCAGTAATAACAGTACCACCAGGCACAGTCTAGTAAATTACAAACTGTAGTAAGTGTTAATTTGCCACCTTTAACCATAGATACATGATTTATATTTATATAACAAACACTAAGACAAATTAGAAAAGTATATACAGTAAATATCCACTCAATAGAGCAATTTTATACTTGGGAGAAAATTTAAAAGGGATTAGAGGAAATAATAGAGAAAAGAAGAGAAAGAGATTAGATGCAAGGCTGAAGAATGAAGATTACTCAAGCATTAGGAAACTGGTGAAGACAGGAGGGAAAGAAAGATGGAAAAAACAAAAATAATTAAAGAACAAAACAAAAAAACTAAAACTAATTTTCACACTTTTGAAAAAATGAAAATAACCAAGAAAAAAGAAAAAACAAAAGAAAAAAACTTCTCTCTAATTTCAAGCCTTAGATTATCTTCTGGGGTCCACAGTTTTGTAGCAGTGTCCTTTTCATGGTGTGTCTCTGCTACCACTCGTAGACAAAGGAAGCAGACAGAGCCTAGATTCATATTGGATGATCCCAGAAAGCTTGCAATATGATTAGCACAAGGTGCTGGATAATCCCAGGACCCCTACAGTAGGAATAAGGTGTGGTGCTTATTCTGGTGCTTTCAACTTTATAAAATTTCAGGCTGATCCCAGCCTCTGCTTTGGGGTTGGGACCTGAGTTGCTCAGCCTACAACACTCCGGATGTCTCCTGTCACCCTGACCTTGGCTCCCTGATCCTGGATGTCTACCACAGTTGTGCCTTACCCAGTCAGTGGGAGCCCTGAAGTGAAGTCAACCCACACATGCTCTGAGTACTTGGTTCAGTTAGCTCCTCCCTAAAACAGCATCCAGCAAAGCTTCCTCTACAGGAGACACTTGAACTTTAGTCACTTCACCAGATATTGTAGCTCATAGTATCTACTGCTCCATTCCATTGGTGCATTTCTCCCTGGAGACCTCTGGAGTCACCAGTCCTCATTGTGTTTCTGTAGATTTGAGCCTTCTGTTTTATGTCACAAGTTGGCAGGTGGGGAGAAAGTACAGTTTTTCAGCTTCTTTTTCTGGATTGAAGTCTGTCTCTTTACTTTGTCTGTGGGCTCCAATTCTCCCTTCAGATCCTTCCTGAGTCTTAGGGATCAATCTCCCTCCTTTTCTTCCCCAAGTTGTTTTATGTCAGTCTCTGGATTCCAGATCTCAAAGAGGCTGATTTGCTGTGTTTACCACTCCACTACCTTCCCAAATCTTACTATATTTTCCCTATCTATTTATTTCTTGATAGATTTATAGGCCATCTGGGCTTTTCTTACTTAGTAATTTTTTATTATTTCTTTATTTTCATTAAATGATATTGAATTATTCTGTATTTTTATATCTTCTTTGTTCAAATGTTTCTAGGAATCTATCAATTTCTTCTGAATTTCCCATTTAATTAGAGTACAGTTTCTCAAAGTAGTTACCAATATTCTAAATTTAATCAGAATCTTCTATGATTTTGCCTTTTTTATTTCTAATTGCATTGATTTGGGTCTTTCCTTTTTTAAAGTAAAATTAATTAGGCCTGTGTCAGTTTTGTTTATTTTTTTTGATGAACATCAGTCATTTTGATGCACATCAGTCATTGATGTTCTTTTATATTTGTCTCAAATTCATTAAATTCTGCTCTGATGTTTTTAATTTTCTTCCTTTTCCTAGCTTTGGGTTTGGATTGTTCTTGGTTTTCTAGGACTGAAAGGTAAAATACTAGGTTAAATATTTGAACTTGTTCAGTTTTTCTGATGTGGACATTCACAACTATACACTTTCCTCTTACAACTTCTTTGATTATGTCTCTTAGATTCCAATATATTTTATTGGTATTATTGTTGGATTCTAGGAACTGTTTAATTTATTCTTGGAATTCTTCACTTTCCATGGTTTCTTTTGCCATTGATTTATACTTTCATTGCAGTATGATCTGATAATATTCATGGGATAATTTTGTCTTCTTGTATTTGCTTACACGGATGACCACATGGGCTAGCATGTGGTCTCATCTTGAAAAAGTCAATGTGCTGTTGAGAAGAATGTATGTATTTTGTTGTAGTTGAGGAAAACACTGTAGATATTTATTAAGCAGTTTTTGAAGCTTCAGTTTAACTCTGACATTCCTTTGTTGATTTATTGTCTAATTGCCCAGTTTATTTTTGACATTGGATCATTGAAGTCCCCCATTATAATTGTTTTGGTATTCATCTGAGTTGTTATGTGCATCACTGTTTCTTTTATGAAGATGAACATGCTGGTGTTTGCTGTATATAGGTTTAGAGTTGCTATCTCTTCCTTTTGTATTGTTCTCTTTACCAAAATGTAGTGACCTTTTTTGTCTCTTCTGATCACTTTTGGATTGAAGTCCATTCCAGCTTTTTTCTTTCCCCTTCAGTAAGTCCATCATCCACATACAGAATTATGCTAAGCCAATCATCTGGGCATTTCTTACTCAAGATGACAGTATAGTTGCCTATCACACTATTGAATTATTCCTGTCATTAATTATATTCCTGTTACTAATTTCCTTATTTTTTACTGCTCACCTTCTATGCTGCATTCATTCTATTTGACTTTTGGCATTGTTGACTTAACTGACTCTTTCTAGAATATCTTTGGGAATTTTCTCTAATGCTGGTTTTGTGGTCATGAATTTGTTTAGGCAATTTTTGTCATGGACATACCTAATCTCTTCATCAATTTTGATGGAAAGTTTTGCAGGGTCTATAAATCTGGATTGGAAGTTGTTACGTTTTAGTGCTTGAAAAACTTCAAGCTCTCTTGGCCTTTAAGGTTTGAAAAATTTACTAAAATTCTAATGAGCTTACCTGTATTACTGACTTGTTACTTTTATCTAACAGCTTTTAAGATTTTGTCCCTGCATTGGACTTCTGTTATATTTTTGTTTTGTTTTGGTACCTGGGGTCAAACTTATGACCCTGCTCTTGCAAGGCAGGCACAGTGCCACTGATCTAAATCCCTGGCCTTGTTTTGCTTTGTTTTTTGAGACCAGTCTCATAATGAAATACAGGCTGGCCTTTAACTCTCTATGTAAACCAGGCTGGCCTCAAACACATGCCAATCTTTTTGCCTCAGACAATTGAGAGCTGAGATTCCACTCACTTGCCATGCACCACCACTCCTGGCAAATTCTAGTATTTTCACTATCATGTGGCATTGAGTTTTTCTCATTTGATTGCCACTATTTGAGGCTTCATATATCAAACTTCTCTGTAGGTTTATTTCTTTTCCTACATTTGTGAACTTTTCTGATATTATTTCTATAAACAGGTTTTTAAATTCTTTTTATGATATCTTCTGATATTTCACTGATTCCAATTAATATTAAATTAGTTTTTTCTTTCATTTAGCAGTTGTTGAAAACCTTTTCATTGTTCTCTTGTTGTTTTTGAACTATCTCTGAATAATTGGTCTTTGAATGTATTGCTATCTTCTAATTATGAGATTCAGTCCTCACATTGTTTGTTTCTGCTGCCCACACTTTAATATAATTTTTGGTCTTCCGGATTTCTGATTGAAACCTTTTCATAGACTCTACCTGTTTGCTATATTGGCTTTACATGTTTTGCATTGTTTTGTTTAGCTCTCTAGTTTTTTATTAAGGTCTTCTGAAACTTTCATGATAATTTGGTTTATTATTTCCATTATCTGTTTAATATATATCTTCACTGATAATGTCCAGCACTTGTTTGATCAGTTTTCTTATCTCCTCTATTATCTTTTTAAATAATTTTGGTGGGTGGCTTTTGCTGTTCTCCTTGATGCCCCCTGGATTGGTTTTGGGGGAATTGGGAATTTAGGGACACATTTTGTTGCCTTGTCTTCTCATGGTTCCATTGATTTTTACTTTGTTTTATTTTGTGCTGGTTTGTGGGTGATTATAGTAGAAAGACTTTCTTGCTGATCTCTTTAGTAAGTATGCTTTTTGGTGATGTACTTTAGGTTTGCCTCATGATAATCTTTTGCCCTTGCCAAAGATCCAACCACCTCTGTTAATTTGCGAGGAGAGGATGCAGTGCAATTGGCCCAACACCAAGTTTTCTGGGAATAGACCTCAGTATTGTTAATTGCACAAAGGTAATCTCTGTGTTGGCATAAAAAAACCCATTAATAACAAAATTATCCAAATCTGGCAATATCAGACAAATTTTCTGCAATAGTATTGTCCAAGACAAAATGAATATTAAAATACAATAAAGACCAGTGATGTATCACCCTTAAACATAGGAAAAAGAATCCACAATTACATTGTGAACCCTAAGACAACCCAGATATTGACATACTGTCACATGTCCACTAATGGTAGAGAAAAATTCAACAGTAATTATACAGACTTGACTAAGTGTATAAAGATTAATTAAGCTTACTGATTATACTATTACAGATATAGGATATTGGGGATGGAGGAATGCAAGAAGAAATCTTGAAAATTTAAACTATGGGAGATGAGGAGAGAGAAGTGAGCCTATCGATCCTATTAGAGAGCAAAAGGATATTTATAGAATCAAACAAACATAACAGACAAAAAGGAGAAATAAAAGATAAAAGAAAACAAGGACATAACTAGAAAAAATATAGGAATAAAAATTAAAAATTGGAAAAGTTAAAAGGAAAACAGGAAAAAGGGAAAAAGAATTAAGAAAAAGAAGAAAGCAAGGAAAAAGGACAAAGGGAAATTCCCATTATAAATCAGTAAACCAGTGCAGAAGAAACAGAAAAGAAAAAAAAATGTTCAAAAAAATTTCTCTATTTTTCAACAAGTGGTTTCTTTCTGGGATCCACAAATTTGGAGTCCAAAAATTCTTTGCTTTCTCCATCTAGCCTTAGTACTTTTGGTTTTTTGAGCTGCCCCCCATTCTAGAGGTCTCTCTGTTTATCCAGGCTATGACAATGCTTGGGTTGAGATGCGTCCCCACTCATGCCAGTAAATAAGGAAGGCAGTCAGACCCTGGATTCATGCTTGATGCGTGGAGTAAGATGAAGGCTCAAACTCTAAATTCTGAGACTTTCAAACCTAGGACTGCATTCTGGGCTGGCCTCTGGCTCTGAGGGTTGGGGCCAATTTCCTTCCTGTCCCTAACTCAAACCCCTCAGGGGATCTATTTCCAGCCTATTCCCTCTGAGGCTACCTCCTGTGGGTTTCTCTCATCCAGTCAATAAGGGAGGGTAGCATTAGAAACTCTGAAGATAATCCATACTGCAGATATTCTTTGTCTCATGTTCAAACATTCAACCCTTTTTCCAGGATGGTGCCCGACCCTGCATTTTCTCTGGGTATATGATGGGTTCCTGCAATGAGATCCTGCTCCAGATCTTCCTGTGGTAGGACTCCTGTTGGAGCAAAACCCCATGTTTTCCCTGTATATCACAACATCTGCTAAACCAGTCTACCACCATTTCTCCTTGGAGCCACCTGGAACCCCCAGCACTCACATTACTTTGGCAGAGTAAGGCCAGGGAGAAACTTTAGACTGTTTTATTCCCTTCTCTGCATTGTGGTATGCCTTTTCAACTGCTCTGTGTCTTTTCATTTTCCTGTCAGTTCCTTCCTTATTCCTGGAAATAAACTACCTTTGTTTTTTTCTTTCTAAAAGTTGTTATATCCCAGTGTCTGCATTTTGAATCTCAGAGAGCATGAATTGCTGCAACTCACTACTTCACCGTTTTGAAAAACCTTATGTATATTTATTTGGCTTATTCTTACTTTTCTCATTGCTGAGACAAAATACTCAACACCTCAAGTTAAAGGATGAAAGGTTTAATTGGCTCAAAGTTTGTAGAGATTTCAGCTCATAGTTGGCTGACTCCAAGGCAGAGGGGCATCTCAGCAGAGAAATAGTTTATGGTAGGCAGAGGGCAGCAAAGCAACAAAGTAGCAAGCAGCAAGCAGTGACAAGCAGTGACCTTCTTCCTGTCCTTTATACCCTGTATTCTTTATACCCACCCTTAGGGCAGGTAGCACTCACACCCAGGGTGGGGTAGCTTTAATCCTAGGATTGCATCATGAATCAATTTCAGCACCACATCCTTGATCCCAGCATCACAAACCCTAGATCGAGCCACCTCCAAAATGCTCCACTTATTACTGCATGAGGCTTTAAGAGTACCTCTAGACACAAGCCATAACAGCTTACCTTCCCATAACTTATGTCCATTTTCCCTCTGCAGATATCCCAAGCCCCTATTCTTTCAGTAGTTCAGGATGCTACGTAATCTTCAATCACCTGGGCCTTTGAGTCATATTTTCCAGTAATTTCCTCATACTGTATAATTAAATGTCCTTTCTCTTTTTAGTCTCTTATATCAACTTAATACATAGCCTAGCCAAACAATATAGGAAAATGGAGGGAAGACATTTTTCTTCACCCTCTACACAAATTAGAGTATTTTTCCACTACCTTATGCCTGCTTCTTTTTAACCATTTATTTGATAATATGTGTAACCGAAGGTGTTCTGAAAGATACCGGGAATGCAAAATAGTCTAAGGGGTTCTCTAATCATGAAACCTTTAAAATGTAATAAGAGAAACAATATGCCTACTTATACAGATAAAGAAGCAAAGAAGCTTATGACTTTTAATTCATGGATGATTCAGGGAATGTAAATCAGAGAAACTTAGAGGACAAGATCATTTGGATCTGATAGAATTTAGGAAAATTGATGAAATTTGAACAAGTCTGAGAAGTAAGGAAAAGAATCAGACATAGGGAAAATAGAGCAGGATATATTCAGGAAGAAATTACTGTATTAAAAAATCTTACATATTGAAATGTACATTATATGTTTTGCAGGGTGCAACTTAGGTCGATATATTTATGCTTTGTTTTTTTGAGACAGGGTCTTACTCTGTAATTCAGGCTGTCCCTGAACTCACTATGTAGCCTAGGTTAGTTTTGAACTCATGGCAATCCTCCTCCCTTAGCCTACTGAGTGCTGGGATTACAGGCATGGGCCACGATACCCAGCTAGGTCAATTTAGTGTAATGATGAATTGATACATGTAAATTTCAGCAAAGAGCCAACCATACTACAAAAGTAAACAATATTTTTGCTACAAATTGTTCTAAACTAAACTCTTCTCATTATGTAATAAAATAATTGAAACAATGTTTAATCACAGCAACCTTTAGCTTTCTTCTTTAAGCTAGTATAATTTTCAGTGTTTTATGATCATTTCTTCATGTTCAAATAAAGTGTCTAAAATAACATGATATTGTCACTTAGATATTTTAAATCATTTTGAGAGATCAGTCAAAAACACTATTGAGTATCTATCATAAAGTAGATGACAAATCTACAAAGATGAGAAAGATTTTGATCCTGTCTTTGAAGAGGAGCGTCTTTAGTTTTGTCTCCTGCTGCAGTTTGAATGTGTTCCCTAATGGTTATGTATGTGAAACCTAAGTCCTAATGTAGGACTGTTGAGAGGTGAAATTTTTAGGAGGTGAGTAGATCAAGGATCTTGGCCTTGATTAGTAATTTAATGTCTTTATTATGGAGGTCAGTTAGTGATTGCAAGGGTAAGTTTCTGACACAAGGGTGAATTTGACCCTCTTCATTTCTGTTCTCTTCCCTTGCTTTCTCTACCTTTCCTTCTCTTCCTTTCCCTCCTCTCTTCTTTCATCTCCTACACTCCTATCCATTCTTCATCCTCTCCCTTCTCTCTCTTTTTTTCTCTCATGCTCCCTTGCCATCCCACCTTCTACCCTGGGATTACATATCAATAAGGTCTTTGCAAACTGTGGGTTTCTTGATCTTGGAATTCCCAGCCCCTAGAACAGCAAATAAATAAATCTCTAGTTTTTGCAAATTACCCCATCTGTTATATTTTGTTATAGCAATACAAAATTGTCTAAGACACATCCTCACTCTTCTTTCACTTCTGAACATAGGACAAACTCAGGCCTTAGAATTCAATGATAATATAGTTCAATTTATCTCTCTGTATACTTTATAGATAGATTAGTTTTTATTAAAATGGAAAGAAAAAAGATAAAGGTAAATTTTGGAGTTAGTTTTTAATGGCAAAGTATGCCATAAAAGGACTCATTTTTTAGCAAAGATATGAATCATTGAACATAAGAAACATGACTAAATTTGTGTCTGTATTAGCAAAGGTGAATACTAGTGTAATAACAGAAGATAAAACAAAAAATTCTCAATGAATTACAAGAGAAGTTTATTTTGTGCTCCTAAGTTTCTATTTTAAGTTGTGGGAAGGTATGCAATGTTATTAATCTAGGACTCAGGCTGTTAGAAAAGCATTCACCTTTAAAAAGAAGTTTTCAGTGTCACTCTTGAGTTCAACAAACAGATGGAAGATAGGGAAAGATACAGTATACTATTGTAAAAATATCTGTGAACCATGGAACATGAATGAAAATAAGAAAAATTGCTTTATTTCTGTTTCCATTAACCACAACTCAATCAAAACATCCAATTTAATTCCAAGAGATACAGAAATGTAGTCTCACGTTGCAGACACTATGTAGTCTTTAGTCCACCATATGGATTAGAGACAAAAATCTTTGGTGGATAGATATCTATTTTTGCTACCATATTCAATCTCTTCTAAAATAGTCTGTTTTAGGGCATTCTTAAGTGTCTGCACTATAGTTTTCACTAGAAACATTTGCTTAAGAGTGATGAGAAAAGAGTGAAAGTTTGCATAAACTTCAATGGCAAGAGATATGATTTCTAGTCAGTGTCTTCATTCAGTTCTCTGAATATACAATATAGAATAGGTCACAAGATGTGAAGTTTAATTTATGGCACAAGACCATATTTCTTCATAAAAGATATTTTCAGTGAATAGATAATTTAATAATAGAATGTAAAAAGATTCTCTTCAATGAAGTTCTCTGCTGCCACTAGAATCAACATACAATTTAAAAGCAAGCCAATCACATAATTTTTTCTGCCTGAAGAGTTAAGCAATAGTGAATGTCTTAATATAATATGCACTGAGGAAGGGATAATTTAACCTGAACTAAGAACGTCAGCATTTATTATGGTTCTCCTAGGTTCTAAGTCATTAACAATAAACTCCAGCAATGAGTAAAAATGTTTCTTCATCAGTCATGTTGAGCTAGTCCTAAAAATGACGTCATTTTTGAGTCAGAAAAAACTCATGGTTGTATGAGTTATGTTGTATACTCCCAAATTCTCATGTTGAAGTTCTAACCCCCAGCAACTTTGTATGTATCTTTATTTGGAAATATGGTTGTTGTAGATATAACTAGTCAATATGCATGCAGGTTGAATTTTCATCTGGTGAGACTGATGTTCCTATGAAAATTGTTAATTTAAAGGAAAGAAAATAGCAGAGTACTGATTGCTAGCAAAATTCAGCCTCTCCAAGATCTGGAATCCAGACACTGGAAGACAATGATTTGTCAAAGAAAAAAAAAGAAACAGATCACTGAGAATCAGGAAGAAACTGACAGAAAAAGATTAGAAGCTACAGAGAAGTTGGAAAGATGGCCCACAATGCAGAGAAAAGAAGAAAACAATTTAGACTCTCTCCCTTTTTCTTGTGGCTCAAGAGGAGGAGAACTGGGTTCACCAGAAGGAAGATTAAGGCCCAGGTCTGGGCAATCGATGGAGAAATGGCAGTAGAGTCCACAGCCTTTGTGAACTGCAAAAACAGCATAGGATTTTCCTCCAAAGGGGCTCTTTCCATGTGACAGGCAACAGGCAGAGAGGGCTTTGAGTGTAGACTTCTCCCAAATATCACCAGAGCACTTAATCAGGTGCCATTTCAGGAAAGAGTTGATTAATTAAACCTAGGACTCAGAACAACTAAAAAACAACTTCCCTTCAGGGCTCCCAACATTACCCTCCCAATATGACAATGTAAGAGGCAGCCACAGGAGACAGATACAGACAGGGAGAGGGCTAAAAAGAGGCCCACGGAAAGGAGTACCCCAATGTCATTCCTGGAAGACAGTGTTATGCTGATTCAAAAACCAAGAAAAAAAAAAAGACCCAACCAAAAAAGTGAGTGATGGGTCAATTTTTCAATATACTGGCAAATAGGATGCAACAAATCATGAAAAGGGTCATATATTATGATCAAGTGGAATGTATTCCAAGGATGCAGGCATGATTCAGTATATGCAAATCAATAAATGCAATACCTCACATAAATAGAAGCAAGGACAAAAACCACATGATCATCTCAACTGATGTAGAAATAGCCTTTGACAAAATCCAAAATCCATTCATGATAAAAGTCTAAATAATTTAGTAATAAAATGACATTATCTTAATCTGATAAAGGCTATTTATATCAAACCAAAGTTCAAAATCATATTAAGTGGGAAGAAATTGAAACCTTTCCCTCTATAATCAGGAACATGACAAGAATGTCTGCTGTCACTAACAATGTTCAGTATAATTCTCAAAACATTAGCTAGAGCAATCAGAGAAGAGAAAGAAACAACAGGAAAATGTATAGGAAAGGAAGAAGAAAAATTATGATTATTTGGAGATCATATGGTCCTGTATGTAGAAAACCCAAAAAGCTCCTCCAAAAGACTCCTTGAATTAATAACCAAATTCAGTATCATAGCAGGATACAAAGTTAACATACAAAAATAAATAGCATTTCTGTACAGCAATAATAAAATCATGGAGAAATAAATTAGTGAAATAATACATTTTACAATATCATAAAAAATTAAATATTAGGGACTTAACATAACCAAGGAAGTGAAAGACATCTGCATTGAAAACTACAGTTATATGAAAAAAAGAAATCAGAGAATGTCAGAAAAATCAAAAGATATACCCTGTTCCTGGACAGACAGAACCAATACAGTCAAAATGGCCATTCTTCCAAAACTGATATACAAATTTAACACAACCCCAATCAAAATACAGTAGCATTCTTCACAGAACTAGAGATGACAATCCTAAAATTCACATGGTATGAGAAGAGACCTAGAATGGCAAAAGCAAACCTGGGGATCAAGGGTAAGGCAAAAGGAATCACAATTCCAGACTTCAAGTTATACTACAAAAATGCAGTGATTAACAAAAAACCCCAGCATTGTAAGTGTAAAATTTTTTTTAAAAGACAGGTGGATCAAAGAAAGAGAATAAAGATGCAGAAACAACTTCAAGTACATTCTGCTACTTGATCTTTGACAAAGGGACCAAAAACTTAAACTGGAGGAAGGATAGCCTCTCAAAATGATGCTGTGAAAACAGGCTATCCACATGTAGAAGACTGAATCTTGATCCATGTCTCTAACCATGTTCTAAACTAAAATCAAAATGAATCAAATTTATAAATGTTAAAACAGGATCAATCTGATGAAAGATATTTAGTTACAATTTTTGAAACCATTAGCCATAAGCAAAAGCTTTCTAATCAGAAAACCCCAAATGCACAAGGAGTAATGTCAAGAATCAACAAATGCAGCCAAGGATGGTGACATATGCCTGTAATCTCAGCACCCAGGAGCCTGAGGCAAGAGGATCACCACAAGTTTAAGGCCAGCCTAGACTACATAGTGAGACCCTATCTTTAAAAAACAAACAAACAAAAAAGAATCAAGAAATGGGATGATATGAAATTAAAAACTTCTCCACAGCAAAGGAATAAACCGGCAGAGTGAAGAGGCAACTTATCAAATGGAAAAAAGTGCAAGTTTTTTCTCTGATAAACAAATAATATCCATAATATATTTTAAAAAAACAAAAAATTAGTCCCTCCAAAATAAAAAGTCAAATAACTGCAGGGTGAGGACCATGGTGTGGCTTGGAGCCCCCGCTTAGTCCCTGTGCTCTGCACCGTGAGACCAGCCAGCGCAAGTGGAGGGTCCAGGCAACCCAAGTGGAGGGTCTGCTGTGTTCTGGGCTCCGCCCACTGCAGGGTGAGGACGCCAACAAGGCTAGGAGCCCCCATTCTGTCCTGCACTCAGCTTAACCACGTGGGCGCCTGCAGGGCCTGGTCCAGCCCCCCCCCCC
>NW_004624803.1:477649-488223 GCF_000247695.1 Heterocephalus glaber | reverse complement strand
TTTTTTTTTTTTTTTTGTACCAGGGATTGAACTCAGGACCTTGCGCTTTCAAGGCAAGTGTCAGAACCACTGAGCTAAATCCCCGACCCAAAATATGATTCTTTTATGCAACATATCACTGAATCTTATTTCTTGATCCATTCTGCTAATTTGTTTCTTTTGATTGGTGAATTGAGAATGTTTATATTGATGGGTATAACTGATATGTATTGAGTTATCCTTGTTATATTACTTTCCTTTTGCTGGTTTTCTTTCTTTCTTTTCTGTTTAATTGCTTTCCTGGCCTGATGGATTCATTTTACTGAGATTCTTGGAATTGTTTTCTTCATTGTCTTTTACTAGACTATCCTTCAGACATTTTTGGTGTGCTGGTTTGGAGGCCACAAGTTTCTTCAGATTTTCTTTCCTTTTTTTTGCAGTACCAGGAATCAAACTAAGGACCTTACTGCTTGGGGTGCAGGTCCAGTGCCACTGAGCCACATCCCCGGCCCAGGTTTTCTTTATTATGAGTGTATTTTACTTATCCATCAATTTGAAAGATAATTTTGCAGGGTACATCAATCTGGATGAAGTTTGTTTTCTTTTAGAGTTTGAAACACTTCAATCCAAGCTCTCCTTGACTAAGGGACTTATTGAGAAGTCTAGTGTGATTCTGATGGGCTTTCCTTTATAGGTGATTTATTTCTTTTCTCTAATAGCTTTTAGTATTCTATTCTTGTTTTGAATTTCTGGAATCTAGAATATTATATTATTTGCTGTAGCTTTTTTTGCCACAACTACTTGGAATTTTCTATGCCTCACTTATTCATATTCCCAATTTTTTCCATGCTTGGAAAGTTTTCTGCTGCTACTTCTGTGAAGAGCATTTTTATGACTTTTGTGCTATCTTCTGATTCTTCTTTGATTCCAATTAATCTTATGTTAGTCTTATCTGCATCATCTAGCAGCTGTTGCATTGATTTTTCATGGTCCTTTGCTATTTTTAAGAAGTCTTCCATTTAATGATCACCAACCACAAGTCTGTCTTCAAGATCTGATAACCTATCTTTACATTGGTTGACTGTGATATGTATACTTTCAGTAGAATTTATAATCTGAATTTCTATTTGAGTCTAATTTGTGATTCTTTTCTATGTTGGGCATTTATGGTTTCCATGTCTTTCCTAAGCTCCTCTATTTTTAAAATTTGT
This sequence comes from Heterocephalus glaber, assembly GCF_000247695.1. The sequence goes on along the minus strand of NW_004624803.1, from coordinate 487,033 downwards.
ATTTACTCTAGATTCATTAAATACTTCATTAAGGTAATCATCTCTTTAATTATCTCTATTTTGTTTTTGTCAAGAGATTTATTCATCTGTTTTCTAACTTCTGCTGCTATCCTTTTATAAAATTCAGCTGGTGGCTTTTGGTTTTTTTCTACCTCAATCCACCCTTGATTTGCCTTGGATAATTTGAGGGTTATGGGTTGCATCTTGACTCCATGTTTTCTCATTTTCTATTTTTTGTTTGTTTTCTGTATTGAGGCTTGTAAATTGCTTATGGTAAGTCACTTTATTACTAGCATTGAGATTTCTTTTAGGAAATGAATACTTTTCGGAGATGTCGTCTATGCATGGCTGGTTTTTGGCCTTTGAGTCTGTCCTAGAATCCTGCTTCTTCAATTTGTTAGGAATTACAGGTTGTTTAGCCTAGCACCCAGTTCTTCAGTACTGGACTATAGTATTGTTTATGACCCCCAGACAATCTATGTATTGACATACAAGGAAGATCAATTGATCATAATTATGGCGCCTTGGCTAAAGTAATGCAATCAATAATAATAGCATCAAGCACAGACTAGAAAATGACAAACTGATAATTTAATTTACCACCTTTAACCATAGGTACAAGATTTACAGTTCTATAAAATAGTATAAGACAAATCAGAAAATAATATAGAGCAAATATCCACTCAATAGAGTGATTTTAGCATAAGGGCAAAAGGGATGAGAAAAAAACCCCAGAGAAATAAAAGAAGAGAAAAAGATGAGAAGCAAGGCTAAAGGACAAAGGAAGATTATGTAAACCTCAAGAAACTGGTGAAGAAAGCAGGAGGGAAAGAAAGGAGAAAGGAAAAATAAGGAGACAACAACAAAAAATAACTGAAAACAATGAAAAAAACAATAAAAAAACTGAACAACAACAACAAAAGCAATGGGAGAACAAAAGAATAGGAAAAAAAGTTTTTTTGTAATTTCAAGCCTATGGCTATTTTCTGGTAGCCTACAGTTTAGTGGTGGTGTACAGTTCAGAGCACAACTGTGTTCTTGCTAGTAGACAAAGGAGGCAGTCAGAGCCCAGATCCATGCTGGATAACCCCATCAAGCCTGCAGTAGGTTTAGGGTGGGGTTCTGAATAATACCAGCAGGGCTACAGTAAGATTAGGGCTTGGTGCCAGTTCTGGTACTTTTAAATACACAGATTGGGGTAATCTTGGCCTCTGGTTGTGGGATTGGGGCCTGAGTCATTTAGTTCATAACATTCTAAGTCTTTTCTAGCCTGACCACAGCTCCCTGATCCTGGATATCTCCTGTGGTTGTCCCTCACCCAGTTAGAATGTTAACCCTGGAATTTAACATTGTGAATTTTAACACTGGAAGCCCTGAGATGTTGGTCCCTCACTAAAATGGTATCTGACCAAGCACTGTCTCCAAGGAACACAGCAGTCCCTTGGACCGGAGTCACTCACAGTCTGTTATCACATATGGCATCCACTGCTCTGTTCCACTGGTATGTTTCTCCCTGGTAGCCTCTGGAGTCACCCACTTTCATTGTGTCTCTGTAGAGTCAATTTTCCATTGTCATGCCATGAGCCAGGAGCTGAGGAGAAGGTGCAAATTCCCCCCTTTTTTTTCAGCATTGAGATCTGTCTCTTACTTTGTCTGTGGGCTCCAATTTCCCCTTCAGATCCTTCCTGCGTCCCAGAGATTCACCTCCCTCCTTCTTTTCTTCCCCAAGATGTTATTTTCCAGTGCCTGGGTCCCAAATCTTGGAGAGGTTGATTTGTTGAACATTAACATTTTCCCAGAAGTCCTCAAGATGAGGTGTTTTGGGGAGCTCCAAATCAACTCTGAACCTTTTGGTGAATGCAAGCCTGTTAATGCTCACAGCTATCATGTTTGTGAGGTTACTACTAGTCATCAAAGCTATCATGGAACTAAAGAGGGAGATGGGAGTAAGTTAAATTATAATGTCCCAAACCATGCTGTTCTTATAGAGATTCAGTAATTGTTCTTAAATACACTAAGTGCTCCTGAGATTGTTGCAAGCAATTTCCAGGGTTCTGACAAAAATTGAATTTGACCAATTTCTAGTGTGTTTATTGCTTTTATTTAGGGATGTCTTTAGTAGGGTCCTTTCTCTGCCTTTCCTGAAAGCATGCACTTTTACCTGGTGCCTTATACTTCTTTTTCCTTAACTGAGTCAAACTTGGCTTGCACAAGAAATTTTACGTGCCTTTCTCATGACCTACAGAAATATTCCATATTCTATTGCTCTTTGGCAATAACTAGGCATGCTTTTGCAATATGATGTTATGATGTTATTCCTCCCTGAGGCTTTGACTTTTTAAAGACAAGGAACACAGTCTCTTTTGAAATCAAATATATAGAACATAAAGATAAGGTGAATTGAATGTAGGAGAACACCTGTTTTATTGTAACTTTTTAAAACTCAACAAGTGAAAGTAATGGAATGAAATTTAAAACTGGGAATGAATTCAATGCACTTTCTAAAAACAATTTCCTCAAGAAAAATTCCCATTTCACTTATCTTGTTACTAAATTAATTGCTGCTCTTAATCCTTTTTTAATCTATGCATAAAGGTTCTCAACTGACCCTAAGGCATTTGCTTTATTAGCATATGAGTCATTTGGAAGCATAATAAATATGCGTGAAGTCCTTTCTCCTCTCTTGAAAATTGCTGCTACTATAAAGCAGTGTTTTTCCATAGGAAAACACAGCAAATTCATTTCTAATTCAATTTGTTGAAACAAAACTATTGAAGCAGAAAAAGAGGAAAAATATTAAAGATGTAATAGGATAGTTTCATTTTACCACCTTTTGCATGAGAGAAAAAAAGATCAAAAAGAAATTTATGAAAAAGTATTCCTATAACAATAGAAAATATTTCAGAGCCTAGACTTTAGTATGACAGCCAGTCCCAAACTAATCTCTGTCCTAGTCAGCTAAGTGGAATGTAATAATTGCTCTGCCATACATCAGCAAAAAAAGCACAATACTATGTCCTCTGCTGTATCAATCTGGTGCTATGGGTTGATATTGAGACTGTCCTGGGGAATGTAGAAGAGGTAGTTTACACAAGGAAGTTGAGCAAATGTGGGGATGCAAGGGCGGAGAGATGACAGGATTAGCTGCAGAAGATGAAAAGTGATAGTTCAAGAGGGAAAGGTGGGAGTGATAATTGGTGTATAAAGGTTACAAGGAAAGACAGGAACACCGGCTATATTCTGAATTAGAACAAATTTTATTGTGTGCTCTGGCAGAGCCTACAAGTGCTTTGGGCTTTGTCATTTAATAGTAATTGTCTATAAAGCAAAATAAAGTACTTTGGGTTGTTTGAATGTTTTTAAATTTTACTTTGCTTTAGACATAGTTTTAGAAAATATCTGGGATTGAGAAGAAAGTTTAATACAATATTTAATTAAAAGCAAGGCCAATGGAACACTCAATTGAATAAAAAACAATTTGGACAAGTTAATAAATCTATAAATAACACAGTAATTAAGTAGAATTTCCTTAGGGAACCATCAAGGCTAGGTTCCAAATCAGAATGAGATATTAATAGCCTGGTTGGATCAATTTATTTAGTGATTCTGCTGTTTGATGGAATGGTTCTAGCCTTCTGCAATATGCTTTCTACCTCAAATACATTTCTCCAACCTTGAATATCCAATAAATCTCCAACACATTCTGCAATATCAAAACAAACACTTCACACTTCAAAAGTGTGGTGGGTACATAGAAAGCTTTTGGAACCTAATCTGTCTGCCAGCTTTGCCACTTCAAAAATATGAGACTAGATATGTCACTGAGGATCCCTGTGCCTCATTCTTCTCATTTGTAAAATAAGCATGACATTAGCTCAATTGTCTCTCAGTATCCCTGAGAGATTGATTCTCAGACCTGTTGGGGATACCAAAATCTGAGGATGCTCATATTCTTTATATAAAATATCTTACCATTTTCTTTTACCTACTCGTATTTTTCCATATACTTTAACTCATCTCTGGATTATTATAATACCTAATACAATGCCTACATATCACTTCATTTGCATGGATTAAGCCTAGTACTAGGGACATAGTAAATTTAAGTTTTATGTTTTGGAAATGTCTTCAATTGTTTGAATCTATGGAGGCAGTGCCCATGGATATGCAGGGCTGTCAGTGTCTGTTTCATAATGTATCTGTGCACATTTAATAAATAATCACAGTAAGGCTTTCTTATTTATATATTTATTTCCATTACTTTGGTGCTAAAAAAACCAAACCTGGGACCTTGAACGTAATAATCATGTACTTGAGCACTGAGCTACACTCTAGTACATATAAAGCCTTTCAACATTGCTAAGCACACAGGAAGTACTCCATACACATGTGCTTTCTGTGTGTCCACTTCATGTTTGTCATGAATGTCTTTCATGGTGGTTATTATAAGTAGTTGTCACAATGGTTGTTTCCTTGGACCGTATTGTGTAAGCTTGAGAGTAGAGACTATATTTTAGCCATAGTTGTCTTTGTAGCATTTAGAAAAGTACCACACATTAATCATGAGTTCAAAATATTTGCTTTTTCTCTCTTTGATGGGTTGACTTTCTATTCTACATCCATAGATCCCACCATTCTTCCAGTATATGTCTGTTACCTATATCGACTCCATGGAATTTGCCTGTGCCACATATTCTCACCAGCACTATTATTATTACTGTCAAGATCTCTCTTTTTCTGAAATGCTACCACCACCTCAAATTAATTCTGTCCCCAAACTCAACATTGCATCTCCCCTCTCAAGCTACCTCTTTTCTTGCCAATGTTGTGATTGAATTACCTAGGCAAAACTTTCGTCACAGCACATTATCTTGTGTTGGTTTTTATATTTTTGGAGCTCAAAATGTTGGAGGTCAGAGTTCTGCATTTCTGGATATTGACAAAATATGCACAGTAAATAATGAAAAATTATTAGATATAATATAACTAATAAAGAAAGCAATATTGACTGAGGAGATAAGCATTTTCCATTCCTAATTTCTTTTGCTGTAGTCCTCCATTTGTCAAATTTCTTCCTGCTCTAACCTCTTTGTTTTCTTTTATTCTTCACTCCTTGAATCCATTTTTTTTCATATTTTGTCATAGGTTTAGCATTATTTTCTCAATCTATTTTTCCCTTCTTCATGTTTTTGCTTGGACAAAGCTTGTTTTATAAGGTTATATTGTCCTCTAGTATAACTCTCCTAGTCCTTTGACTCCATGCCCCACACTCCAAAATATAAACAATAAGATCAATGGAATAGAAAATGTGGTATCTTAATCACTATATGTATGAAGAACATATTTCATGGGTCTAGAAATGCATGTTGAGTGTATTATTGAGCATAATTAATTATGCCTGATAATTTAGCATCAAGGAGGGCCTGATGAAGCCAAAGAAAGTATGGCTGATACCCATGTGAAAAGAACCTTGGGGTCTGAATGCTTCTAAATAGCTCTTCTTCCTACCTACCTCTTTCTTTCCTCCTTCCCCAATACCCCATTTTTTTTCCTTTTCACTGTTTACATTCAACTAGCCCCACTAAGTACCTCATGGAGGGCTTCTGAGAAAGGCTTTCCCCTGGACTGAATAAACCTACTTGTAGTAGAACACGGGTTGTTATGAGGAAGGATATCAGAAATCAATTCCTGCCCAAACTCTACTGCCTTCCTGGGATCACTGGGCCGTGTGTGTGTGTGTGTGTGTGTGTGTGTGTGTGTGTGTGTGTGCATACATCTGCACAGAGGCAAGGCCCACACTCTCATTTTCTACTCATCTTACATTTTCATTTTCAAAAGTAATAGAAAAATAAAAGTTATAAAAGAAAAATAATTATCTCTGTGAATGATATTCAGCTTATACAGGCATAATAATACTCTTTTCATGTACTATGGTGTACTTTGTACTGTTAGTCATACATGTTATGATGCCCTTGAGTATTTCAGTTGTGTACTTCTGTTTTTTTCATTATGGATTGTGGTGGATTAACTAATGATCAGGTTGGAATGTCCAGTTGAACTGAGTCAGCATGGTTCTGGGCAGGGAAGATCCACCTGAGGACTGTTGCTAATGGCATAAAAAGAAAACTGGAGGGGAAGATTGTATGCTGTTGATTTTCTTAGAGAAACTTGCCACAGCTGGTTTTCCTGATATGAACTCAGCTGTTATCATCAGAGGAGCTCCAGTCCTCTCCCTGCACTTAGAATAGCTGCTGTTCTCACCAGGGGAGCTCTGATTTTTGCCTTGAGGATCGCTTTCTGGCTCCAGTGCAGATCTCTCAGCCTGGCAGCATAAATCCTTCACCCCACCAGTGCAGACTTTCTAGCTTCTACCACTGGCCTTTGGGCCCTCCCAGTGCAGATTCTTTTCTTTTTCTTTTTTCTTTTCTTTTTCTTTCTTTTTTTTTTTTTTTTGGTACCGGGATTGAAGTCAGGACCTCATGCTTGCCAGGCAGGCACTGTGCCACTTAGCTACATACCTGGCCCTGAGATTCTTGATATGGACTTGCACAAGACATTGCCTTGGGCTCTAGGTCTCTGGCTGGACTCATGGAGGACACTGTCTTGGGCTCTAGGCCTTCAGCTGGACTTGTGTGGGACAGTGCTGTGGGTTCCAGGCCCTCAGCTGGATTCTTTGAGTCTGTAGCATATGGATAGATCACTTTCACTCCTCTGTATTTGACTTTTTGGGTGAATATTATAAAATAATCCTATAAAGTATGTGTCCTGTATTAAATTTATTCCCTTGCAAACTCTGACTATAACAGGAATAAAGCTGAAACATGTTCAAATATGGGAACCCATTTGGTGCACATAGATGCATTTACTGAAGTATGTACCACATATACTTTATATGTGCACATCAAAATATAGATGTGGGGGTAAGTATATATATATAAAAGAACAAAGTTGTTTGGCATTTATAAATTTTCTAGGCAATTAGAAAATAGTGATTGTTTCAGAGCATGTTCATTACTGGAAAGATTACCATGACTGGGTGTGGTGGTGCACATCTATGATCTCAGGGTGTGGTAGGCTGAGGCAGGAGGGTTGCTACTAGTTCAAGGCCAGCCTGGGCAACATAAGTGAGTTCAAGACCAGCCTGACATAGTAAGAGCCTGTCTAAAAAGAAAAAAACAAATTTCTTTGATGTTACTGAAATAATATGAAGACTGTTTTTAAAATCAACTTTTATTAATTTGTTTAAAAGGATGAGAGGTAAAAACTGAAATGATCTTTTGTAAACACTTCTTACCACACTCAAAACCATTTGTGCTACTTTTCCAATTGCCAGGGAGATTAAAGTTATAACCATCTTACTGTACTTTATTTTTGACAGATCTTCTAATAAAAAAGTGATAAAGCAAGTGTTAAGAAATTATTTCCCTGAATGCTGGTAAGGTTGTGAAGGATACATTTTTCATCTAGTTTTTGTGAGTAGATTTCAATTATGCTTGCAATACAGTGTTGTCCTATATTGGAGATTAAAGACTCCTTTATCAACAATTACTTCATCATCTGAAATGAAATACAGATCTAATTAATTTTATTTTCTTGTGTCAGTGATATGCTTTTCCCTTTCATAAGGAAACTAGTCACTTAACTTTTACAGAATTTGTAGGAAGGTCCCATTATGACACCTTTATCTGATTGTTTTATTTGATAAAACAAAAACCATGGCTGGGTCTTTGCTTGGATGAGATGTGACCAAGAACTTGATGATTTAATGTATATTATGCTAAGTGGAAAATAACACTTTTCCATTTGTGAAGTGATAACTTAACTATCAGACTTTCCCACTATGTCTAATTTTTTGTTCCATGCAGATTGTTCCAGTTGTATCTACTGAGAGGAATCTATTAAGCATTGGAAACTTCCTGAGAAAACCTTGATTTTCTTCTCCCTTACTTACAGTTCTTTTTTTAAAATTCAGGATGATTTTTAAAGTAGAGGAACTGTAGGTTCATATTTTATCTTGTCCTGTAACTTTGAGTAAGTTATTTTATTATATTGAAACTATAATGTTACTTCAGGTTAATATTTTGCTATTGCTATTGAAAATAATGGTGCCGATAATCATGATGATAATGTTTTGTTTCTGTGATTGTAAAATATTAACAATAAATCTTATAACATCATTCCCCTAAGAAAATAAGGAATTGCTCTTCTCTGAAAACAAATAATAGAAAATTTTGATAATTCCTTGAGCTCAAATTAATCATTTTTCTTTATAACAGTACCAATAAGAAAGGGGATTCTTTAAGAAACAAAAATGTAATGGAAAGTTTAATAGGTGCTGCTTAGAATAAGGAGGAGGTAGGGATCTTCAATGTGGCTATGAAGTGTTGATGTTTTCCAGTGATGTAGGATCAGGTACTTAGAACCTAGAATATTGCAATCAGATATGTCTCCTGTTCACGTTTTTTACTAGTAATGCTTACTCTAAAGTTTTTGAAAGGTTTACATATGGAGGTAAAATGAAGCAAGCAGAAGATTTCCCAAAAGTAATGTCAATGCACTGAGCGCTTATATATCAAAGCAAATTTACCCATAAGAAATAATGGAAGGACCGGGGATATAGCTCAGTGGCACAGTGCCTACCTGGCAAGTGCAAGGTCCTAAGTTGGATTCCCAGTACCAAAAAAAGAAAAAAGAGAAAGAAAGAAATAATGGAAACTCAGATGACTCATTCCACAACCCAAAAATATTTATATAAAAATGATTCCAATACTCTAATATAATATCAATAATAAAGAAACTATAAAATATGAAGCAAATAAACAAATTAACCTCCACTTTGAAAACATTTGTGGCTGGTGTGAGGGAGACAAGAGAGAGGAGGGTTATTGATTAGAACAACTTTCACTATCACTAATAGAGTCACTGCTATCTATTGGCTCAATGGAATCTTTTTCTTTTAGTGCAGCTTTTAAAAGGATCATATCCAATGACACTTGGATTCCCTTCGACTCCTTTGACTCCTTTTGAGGATTTCACAAAAACGTGACATTTCATTGTGGTTAAACAGATTCATTGCTCACATGCTACTGCCTTAGTCTAGTGGTACTTTTCTACAAAATTTTACATTGTTTATCACATTTTACACATCTCATTAATGTCATTTCAAGTGAGGTATTCCTCCACCTTTTTCTCCTCCTCTGCAGGAAAGATCTCATTTCTAACCTCTTGCTGTTGGGAGAGATATCCATTGGCAAAGTTGTGCTCATGTGACTTTTAGCATCACGTATTACTCATATGGCAATATATAGCTCATATATCAAGTTGAAATTTATGAAAAATATTTGCTAATTTTGCAGAACACTTGCAGAACAAGTTATTCACAAT
>NW_004624803.1:406992-448070 GCF_000247695.1 Heterocephalus glaber | reverse complement strand
ATCAATGCAATGGAGACTAAGAGAATGATACAAAAAATCAATGAAGCCAAGAGTTGGTTCTTCGAAAGAATCAACAAAATTGACAAACTCTTAGCAAATCTTATCAGAAAAAGGAAAGAAATGGCCCAGATCCATGCAATTAAGAATGAAAAGGGTGAAATTACAGCAGACCCAGCAGAAATCCAGAGGATCATCAATACCTACTTCCAGAACCTATGTACCAATAAGATGGAAAACACAGAAGAAATGGACAGATTCCCAGATATAGATGCATTACCAAAGTTGAACGAAGATCTAAAAACTCTAAACAACCAATATCAATCAGTGAAATCAAAAATGTAATTAAAAACTTACAAATAAGAAAAGCCTGGGTCCTGATTGCTTCACTGCCAAATTCTACAAAACATTTAGAGAAGAACTACTGCCACAAATGTTTAAACTTTTCAATGAAATTTAAAGGGATCCTGCTCACCATCGACCAACCCTTGGGCTGTGTGGAGCAAGGATTGGTTCCCATGCCCCGCCCACCAGTGACCAGCTTACCTCCCCTCCCCCCCCACCGCCACCGGCCTCCTGGCTGTACCGCTGCCTGGCTCCACACTACAGAGGCACAGGGGGTTATAAAGGCTCCAGAAGATAGAGCAAAAGTAAACAACAGAAAGAGGGCCTCTCTCAGTCTCCTTGATGAAAATTGAAGCTCACTAGAGAAGTGAAGAGAATCTCTGCAATAAAGGCACACCAGACCACTCTTCTTGGTAAGTTGGAGGGATCATCACCTCCCTTCAGAACCTGGACTATCTTCAGGGGAAGGGCAGCTGGAACATGCAGTAGAAACTTGCAGAGTTCAACCCCACAGGAGCACAGGGCGCTCAACTTCAGAATTGCAGCCAGAAACCTGCCTGAATCTTATGGGTCTGGTACTGGCTTGTTGAGACTCATTGATGTATATCTGTACACTGCTGCCCACGTTGTCTATTGTGGCCACAGAGACATTTGCTGAAGGAGGCCCATCATTTCAGTTTTCAATTTTGTATTAGTGATTTTCAAAATTTTTTCTTTGCTCTTTTTTAAAATTTTTTTCTACTCTTTTCAAATTTTTATTTTCTCTTCTTCATTTTTTTCTTTATTTTCTCTTTTCTTTCTCTCCTCTCAGTCATTTTCTTGCTGTCCCACATTGTTCTTTGTTCTTTGTTTTTGTTCCTGTCCTGGCCCTAATTTGGATTTCTTCTTTCTTTTTCTTTTGTTCTCTTTTTCCTTCTCTTGATTGTCATTAGTTTTAAAGGAAAGTAAATACAATTTCTAGCCTCCCTATTGCTGTTAGTTTTTTCTGTTCTCATCTTTATTCTTTCAATCTGTTTTTTCCTCTTGTCTTCAACAGTTTCTTAGAATTTGTGCGATCTTCCTGTGTCCTCTGGCCTCACCGCTAATTTTTCCCTATCCTTCTACCTATCTATTCCTCCCTCCCCAACTCCTTCTAACTCCCCATTGCAAAGAGTAAGTTGCTATATTGAAGAGTTTATTCACTATAGACATGTGTTGGGCTGGCCCTCAATTTTGATTTAATTCACACACTTAAAGGTGATAAATTAATAACTTTCACAAATTGTCATTTTCTAAGATGTGCTTTATGCTATGGTGTTGCTGATTGTATCACTTGGGCTAAGGTGTTGTGATTGATCTAATTAGTTGCCTTTCCTGGTATAATGAAAATGAAATAACATCAGAGTCATTAGAGACTCAAAACCTAAAGACTAACTATACCTGGAAGACACCTCTGAGACACAATCATTCCATAAGGGTTCTAAATACAAGCAACAAAGATACTTACAATTAGCAATTTCAAAGTATCAACCCAGGAATTAATCCAAGGACACTACCAAAAACAAAAATGAGAAGACACTTAAGCCACAAACTCAGACTTCCACCTTACAAAAGGAAAATTCAGGGGGAAATGAGGAGGAAAAGTCTGATAATCAACCACCTGGACACTCTGAACTGATAGTACAGGAAATAGCAGAACAAATGAATGAGGCTCTAGAAAAAATCAAAGCAGAAATAATTTCCTAGATAACTACAGAGATGGGGGAACAGAGAGAAAGACATGATTAGAGGCTCTAGAGCAGAAACAGATAAAAAAAAATAGATGAGCTAAGAACCATGCTGGAAGCCATGATTGCCCAGCATAAGAAATAAAATGAATCCATGAAACAGATTCAAACAGATATCCAGGAGATTAAAAACTCCATTGAAAACATGCAGAGCAGATTAAGAGAATCCAAAGATAGACTATCAGATATAGAAGACAGGATTGTGGGTAATGACCATGAAAACAGAGATTTCTTTAAAAAAGTAAGGTTCAATCCCTGATACCAAAAAAAAAAAAAAAAATAGTAAGGGTCCATGAGAAATCAATCCAGCAGCTACTAGATGATGCAAAGAAGAAGAACACAAGACTGATAGGAGCCCATGAAAAAGCAGGAGAGAATGTACAATTGACATAAAAAAAACTGTCCACAGAAGTAATAGTTGAAAACTTCCCAGACAGAGGTAGAGAATTGGACATACAGATAAGTGAGGCATATAGAACTCCAACTACCCATGATCAAAAAAAACTACACCTAGACATATAATAGGAAAGATCCCAGAAACCCAACGGAAGAACAAAATCCTACAGGCAGTTAAAGAAACAAATCACCGACAAAGGAAAGCCCATCAGAAACACAGCAGACTTCTCAACACAAACCCTCCAATCAAGGAGAGACTGGAGTGAAGTATTTCAAGCCGTAAAAGAAACTAACTTCCAATCTAGACTGTTGTATCCTGCAAAATTACCTTTCAAAATTGATCGGGAAATTAGATACTTCCACAAAAAAGAACACCTGAGAAATTTCATGAACACCAAACCAGCACTACAAGCAATTCTAAACGATGTCCTAGAAATAAACAAGGAAGGTCACAATGCCATGAGGCCCAACAGAAGGAAGCCACCAGGCAAGATAAGAAACTAAAAGGAAAGGAGGGAAAAAAAAGAAATAAAAGAGCCAACAAAAGGGAAACATCATGACAAGTATGAGTCAATATCTATCAATTATAACCATCAATGTTAATGACCTCAATTTACCAATTCAAAGAAATAGACTGGCAGAATGGATTAAGAAGCAAAACCCAACAATATGCTGTAAACAAGAAACACACTTAACTTAAAAAGAAATTCGTGCACTGAAAGTAAAAGGATGAAAAACAGTTCACACCACAAGAACCCAGAAAAAAGCAGGGGTAGCAATCTTATTTACAGACAAAGTAGATTTCAAACCAAAACTAATCAAGAGAGACAAAGAGGGTTACTGCACCCTTCTGAAAGGAACAATCCAAGAGGAAGTGATAACAATCCTAAATATATATATATATATATATGCAATAAATATGAATGCCCCCAACTATACAAAACAAATACTAATGGACATGAAAAACCAAATAACCACTAATACAATTGTAGGGGGACCTCAATACCAAACTAGAACAAATGGACAGATGATCTAGACAAAAAATTAACAGTGAAATTCTAGAACTGAACCAAGCTATTGAACAAATGGACTTAACAGATGTTTACAGAGTGTTCCACCCCACAAAATCAGCATACACAATCTTTTCAGCTGCACACTGGTCATTCTCCAAAATAGACCACATGCTACCTCATAGGACATGTCTAAGTAAATGTAAAAGAATTGAAGTTATCCCCTGTATATTACCAGACCATAGTGCAATAAAATTGGATATCAATAACATAAGAAACCCCAAAACATCCACAAACACATGGAAACTGAATAACACCCTCCTGAACAATCAATGGGTCACAGAGGAAATTAAAGAAGAAATTAGACAGTTTCTACAAGTAAATGATAATGCCAGTACAACATAAAGGAATCTATGGGACACAATGAAAGCAGTTTTATGTGGGAAATTCATAGCAGTGAATGCCCATATTAGGAAAACAGAGAGAGCTCGAATAAACAGCCTAAAGCAGAACCTCAAGCTCCTAGAAAAAGAAGAGCATAACAAAAACAAAGCTTGTATAAGAGAGGAAATTATAGAGATCAGAGCAGAAATCAATGCAATGGAGACTAAGAGAATGATACAAAAAATTAATTAAAGAGTTGTTTTTTCAAAGGAATAAATAAAATTGATAAATCTTTAGCCAACCTTGTCAAAAAAAGGAAATAAAAGGCTCAAATCCATGCAATTAAGAATGAAAAATGTGAAGTCACAACAGACACAGCAGAAATACAGAGGATCATCAATACCTACTTCGAGAAACTGTACTCTAATAAAATGGAAGACAGAAGAAATGGACAGATTCCTAGATACATATGAATTGCCAAAGTTAAATGAAGAAGATATAGAAATTCTAGACACCCCAATTACAATGAGTGAAAATGAAAATGTAATACAAAATTTACCAACAAAGAAAAGCCCAGGTCCTGATGACTTCATTGCTGAATTCTACAAGACATTTAAAGAAAAAATATCAGCATTACTCTTTATACTCATCAATGAAATTGAAAGGGAAACAATTCTTCCAAATTCATTTCTGGAAGCAAGTGTTACTTTGATTTGAAAATCAGGGAAAGACCCAACCAAAAAAAGAACTGTAGGCCAGTCTCCCTAATGAATATAGATGCAAAAATCCTCAACAAGATACTGGCAAACAGACTAAAGAGGGTCATCAGGAAGATCATACACCCTGACCAAGTTGGATTTATCCCGCAGATGCAGGGATGGATCAACATACGTAAATCAATAAATGTAATACACTATATTAACAGAGCCAAGGACAAAAACCATATGATCAACACAATAGATGTAGAAAAAACATTTGACAAACTCCAACACCCATTCATGATAAAAACCCTACAGAAAATTGGAATATAAGGTTTTATCTCAACCTGATTAAGGTTATCTATGAAAACCTACAGCCAAGATTGTACTAAATGGTCAAAAACTGAAGACTTTCAAGCTAAAGTCGGGAAAAAGAGGAGGATGCCCACTATCATCACACCTGTTCAATATTGTTCTGGAAACATTAGCCACAGCAATTAGAAAAGAGAAAGAAATAAAAGGAATAAAGATAGGAAAGGAAGAAATTAAACTGTCATTATTTGCTGATGATATGATACTTTATGTAGAAGACCCAAAAAGTCTGCCAAAAGGGTGTTAGAGTTAACTGACAGATTCAGTTGGGTAGCTAGCTACAAGGTCAACACTAAAAAAATAATAGCCTTCTTGTACACAAATAACAGACTCACTGAGAGAGAAATTAGGGAAACAATTCCTTTTAAATTAGCATCCCCAAAAATGAAATATCTAGGAATCAATCTAACAAAGGAAGCAAAAGACCTCTACACAGAAAACTATAGCACTCTGAAAGAAGAGATAAAGGAGGATATAAGAAAATGGAAAGACATCCCTTGTTCCTGGTAGGAAGAAGAAATATAGTGAAAATATCCATACTTCCAAAACTGCTATATAGATTTAATGCAATGCTGATTGAAATTCAAACAATATACTTCACAGAACTAGAGAAAAAAAAATCCAAAAATACATTTGGAAACAGAAGAGAACTAGAATACCAAAAGCAATTCTAGGCAACAGAGACATGGCAGGGGTATCGCAATCCCAAATTTGAAACTGTACTTCAAAGCTACTGTGATAAAACAGCATGGTTATGGCAAAGAAACAGACCTGAGGATCATTGGAATAGATTAGAAGATGTAGAAACAACTCCAGACATACTCAGTCACCTCATCTTTAACAAAGAAGCCAACCACCATCACTGGAGGAAAGATAGCCTATTTAATAAATGGTGCTGGAAAAACTGGATTTCAACCTGACAAACATGAAAACTAGACCCATATCTATCACCATGCACTAAACTAAGATCAAAGTAGATTAAAGATCTAAATATTAAAACAGAAACACTAAACTTGCTGGAAGATAAGTTAGATAGAACTCTTGAAGACATTGGCATAGGAAAAGACTTTATGAACAAAACCTCAGTAGCATGGAAAAGAGCACAAAGAATCAACAACTGGGATCTCATCTTATTAAAAAACTTCTGCACTGCAAGAGAAACCACCAACACAACTAGGAGACAACCTAAAATGTGGGAAAAATTTTTTTAGCAGCTGTACCTCAGACAAAGGACTACTATCTAGAATTTACAAAGAACTGAAAAAAAACCAGACCCACCAAATTTGAAGACCCAATTCAAAAATGCACATCTGAAATGAACAGGCATTTCTCAGTCAAAGAAATAAAGGCAGCAAATAAACATATGAAAGAATGTTCAAGATCACTGGTCATTCAAGATGCAGATGAAAACAATGCTGAGATTCCACCTCACTCTAGAAAGAAAGAATGGCTGTTATCAAAAAATCAACCAATAACAAATGCTGGGGCCAGGGGAGGGCTTTGGAAAAGAGGAACCCTGCTCCACTGCTGGTGGGAGTGTAGACTGGTGCAACCACTGTGGAAATCAGTATGGAGATACCTCAAAGAACTAGGACTGGAAGTCCCATTTAACCCAGCTATTCCCCTGCTGGGTATGTTCCCCAAAGAATTAAAAGAATCATACCACAGTGATATTTGTGCACCCATTTTCATAGCAGCACTATTTGTTATAGCCATAACTTGGAAGCAGCCCAATTGCCCATCAACTGGAGACTGGACACAGAAAATGAGGGGTTTTTAAAAAATAAAATGGAGTACTACTCAGCCAGAAAAAAATGAGAAATTAGAGACATTTATTGCTAAATGGATGCACATTGAGGCAATACTCTTAAGTGAAATATATAAGTCACACGTGTAAATACCGAATCATTTCTCTAGTGTGAGAAACTGAAAGTGTAAAGAAGGACAAAAAGGTATAATAGATAATGTGAAATAGGAAGAAAAAGGGCAAAGGGGAAGGGTAAGTGGGAGAGGTAGGGAAAAGGAAAGAAGGGAATGGAATATGAGAAAATGCAAAAAAGGAAACAAAGTCTTTGTAAATAGGGAGGAGTGGAGGGGTTGAAGGGAGGGCAGGAGAAGGGGGAAAAAATAAGATCCAAGAGAGATTATGTAAAGGGGCAAATATCCAATGATGATTGTAACTGTATTGTATATCTAAAATGTGCCTATAAAATTAATTTTAAAAATTTCCTATGGTTGCATTCTAGTTTACAAGATGCTAGTAGTGACTGATGAGGTAAGATTAAATAGGAAAACTCTATTTATAAATAAAATTGATTGTTATATAAATGTCATATTTCTGTTATACATTCCAGTTAAAATTTTAAGTCCTTATACAAAATACTCTCAAGCTGATTAGTATTTTTAATGTTGAGGCAGTGTATGAATATCCAAAAATGTTTTGAAAGGTCAAATGATTTTATAATCCTCCTTAGTTACACCCAGAGAATTCCAAATTAATAGTTCAATGCCATGTGGCATCTGAACGGAGGAAGTGAGCTATAGAAACAGTGTGTTATCATCAAAAGAACATGGGCTTTTGACTTAGACAGATGGCCTTTGGCAAGTTATTAAAATCATTTGAATTTCAGTTTCTTTAGGGAAAATGCATATCACTGCTGCTTCAGGGAGTTACAGAGATTAAAATAGAATGTGTTTATAAAATATCTGGCACAAGTGCTTGGAACATGCTACATGTTCAAAACATTTGTTATATGAAAACCTATGTTTCAGAACATTTAAAATGCACTTAGTAAAAAATGTACAATTGTTATTTTCTAAATATGTATATGTTGCACACAATATTTGCTATTAGTAATAACCCCATTTGGTGGATTTGAGGTAATTGCCATAAACCTGTAATCCCAACTACTCAGGGCTGAGGGAAGGTTGCAAGTTCAAGGCCAGCATCTTATTTACTTTTCTTGTCACTGAGACAAAATACCTAACACCCAAAGTTAAAGGATGAGAGGTTTATTTTGGCTTACAGTTTGGAGAGATTTCAGTCCATAATTGGCTGGCTCCAAGGCTGGGTGCCATGACAGAGGGGCATCACAGAGGAGAAACAATTCACGGCAAGCAGAAGACAGCAAAAGCAGCAAGCAACCAGCAGTGTTAACAGCAGCACTCTTTTTGTGTGTTATGTTCTATCCAGGTAGTACTAACACCCAGGGTGGGGCACCCTTAATCCTAGCATTGCACTATGAAGCAATCCCTCCCAGCATCACATCTTTAATCCTGGCATCACACACTCTAGATCTAGTCACCTCCAAAAATTCCCACGTATGACCTCATGAGGCTTTGGGGGACATCTAGATATAAACCATAACAGCCAACCTGGGCAACTTAATGAGACCCTGTCTCAAAATAAAATCTCAAAAGCCTGGGGATATAACTCAATGGTACAGCACATTCCAAGAATATAAGAAGTCCTGGGTTCTATCCCCAGTACCACACAAACAACAACAACAACAACAACAGTAATTCTGTTAGATATGAAGTGCTCTTATTATAATCTCATTTACAAGTGACTACTCTATAGAGCTCTGAATGTATGCAATTTACCCAAATTACCGTTTGGCAAGTAGCAGACAGGACTAAAATGTGGGTCTTTTTGTTCTCAGTTAACTGCTGCCTTTATGATGTAAAATACTTGGGGGAATTGAAAAACAAAAATGAAAATGCAAAATTGCTACTGGAAATCAATCATTTATTTATAATCTCCCTGCAGTTTTCTAAGGAGAGTGGTTCTTCACTTGATCTTAGCCAAAAGGCCGAGAAGCAATAGGAAAGTGGTTTTTATGGTGGGTCTTGAGGAAACTGCTTTCACATAGTTGTGCAGTTAAAAGAATAAGAAAGAGCTAAGTTGGTCTTCATTAGAAAAGAGAAAATTTAGGGTTGGGATACAGTAGATTTGAGAGCTCAAAACCAGTAGGACAGGTGGAATGAGGGTGCTGGTGGATGAAGGGAAATCTTGGGAGGAACAGTAAGATGTTTCATTGATTTTTAAAATAAATTTGCTTTGGGGGTTTGATGTAACCCCAACTTACACTCTCCTAACATATCACTAGCAAAATGCCTGGCTAATATGCTTCATTCTGTTTGTCAGTTATCTTGCTGAGGATTTTTGTGTCTGAGTTCATTAAAGAGATTGACCTCTAGTTCTTTTCTTTAGCTAGGTCCTTGTCTGGGTTTTTAATCAAGATAATGCTAGCTTCCAAGAATGATTTTCAGAGTACTCTTTACCTTTCAATTTCATTAAAAGGCTTGAGGAGTACTGGTATTAGAACTTCTCTGATGTTTTTGTAGAACTCAGCAGTGAACTCATCCAGACCTGGGCTTTTCTTTGTTTAGTTTTTTTGTTTGTTTGATTTTTGTTTTGTTTTGTTTTGGTACTAAAGAATGAACTCAGGACTTTGTGCTTGCAAGGCAGGCATGGTGCCAGTGAGCTAAATCCCTTGCCCTGTTATGCTTTTATTACTGCATCAATTTCATTGGCTGTTATTAAATTATTTAAGGTTTTAAAATCTTCTTTGTTCAGTTTTATAATCTATAAATATCCAGAATCTATCCATTATTTCTGAATACTCCAATTTATTGGTATATAGTTTTCTGAAGTAGTTGTTAATCTTTTTTATTATTTCAGTAGTGTCTGTTGTAATTTTTATCATTTTTTTTTTGTTGTTCCAGGGATTGAACTCCGGACCTCGAGCTTGTGAGGCAGGCTGCAGAACCACTGAGCTAAATCCTGGGCCCAATTTTTATCTTTTCATAGGTCCTTTCTTTCCTGTTTTGGTGAAATTGGATACAAGTTTGTCTATTTTGTTTATTCTTTCAAAGAACCAGCTCTTTTTTTTTTTTTTTTTTTTTTGGTACCGGGGATTAAACTCGGGTCATTGCTCTTGTGCAGCAGGCGGCAAAACCACTGAGCTAAATCCCCGGCCCAAAAGAACCAGCCCTTTGATTCACTGATTCCTTTTTTAGTCTTAGTATTCATTTTTTAGTCTCAATTTCATTAATTTCTGCTCTGATCTGTATAATTTCCTCCCTTATACTAGCATTAGATATGGATTCTTCTTGTTTTCTAGGACTATGATATGGAGAATTAGGTTATTTGGGCTCATTCTGTTTTTCTGATATGGGCATTCACAACTGTAAACTTCCTTCTTAGGACTGCTTTCCTTGTATCCCATAAATTCCAGTATGTTTTACTGGGATTTGCATTTGATTTAGAAAGCTGTCTAATATATTTCTTAATTTTTTTCTATGATACATTGATTATTGAAGTGTACATTGCCGGAGTCCAGCTCCAGCGGGTTCAGGTCCTGAGAGGAGGTGTGGAGTCGGCGACGAGAGGATGAGACAGACACTGAGTGGAGGGTCAGCAGCTCAGCTTGTCTGTCTGAGTTATACCGAAATCACTTTACTTATATATGTTTTGATTACACAAAGCTTTGGTAAGCACGTGGGTCCATACACAGCGTGTTTTCATGCAGAGTTAAAGAAGACCTGATATCATCTAAAAAACTATTTTAGACCACCCAGTTCTAAATATTCCTCTGGGTGCTAAGTAAACCCTTGCTAACTTATCAGATTTACATTTGAGGAACAAGAAGCATTTTAGAAAGGTCAGGCTACCTCATTAGGCCAAGTTTCGTCAGATCTCATTGTTGTGTGCCCTGCGGGTGTTGGCCAAGGGTGACCAGGTGCCAGACAGTGGGGCACCTGCGTCATGAATTTGTTGATGTCCCAATTTCCCTTTGCACAGTCAGGGCATATGGATGTCACGTCGCCGCTACTCATGGAGGTATGAGTGAGGGGCTTTTCTGTAAACGGACTTACAATTTCTTCCTGGAATCCCGGCCTAGTAACCATTTCCGAAGTAATGACTTTCATACTTTCAATGATCTCCTGGGGAGTACAGCACCGAGGTAATCACTACCACGGAAAGCGAAAGCAAAAGACAGAGTCATGGTTTCAGCCATAGTCTCGGTTTCACTGGAGCTGTGTCAAGCAGCGAGATTGTGACCATGGCCCGCGCCAGTACATTGTTTAATTTCCATATGTTTGCTTAATTTCTCTGGTTTTGTGGGACCAGAATGACTCCATTTTGTCCAAAATGGAGCAGTCTCCTTTGTTCTCTCAAATTTGTGCTTGATCTGGGACAAAAGACATGATCTGTAACTCAAGATTCCTAAGCTTATTACTCAGCCATCTGTTTGCCCTAGAACCAAGTGTCCCGGGCCCACTATCTATAGGACAATCTGTTAACGTGCTGACTATCCACACAAGGTGGTCATGACCATGAGTCAAGATGTCTGCTGACCATCAGTACGTGACAATAGACCACTAACCTTTGTCCCCATTTTTCTTGTAAAAACCTATACGTAATCCCCTTCAACCCCCAATGAGCCTAGCCCATCAAAATTCTACACTTCATACTTGCTAAATGTTAACCAAT
This sequence comes from Heterocephalus glaber, assembly GCF_000247695.1. The sequence goes on along the minus strand of NW_004624803.1, from coordinate 436,603 downwards.
CATATGGCTGCTAATGACTGAAGCTTGCTGTAATCTCAATAAAAACCCTGCTAATTTGGAACTCGGGGCTCTCAATCTTGATCCGCTGTGTCGGTGACAATTGAGAGTCCCTGCTTAAGCTTGAATAAATGACCCTCGTGTGCTTACATCGGAAACGGCCTCCTGGTGGTCTTTGGGACTTCGTAATCTGGGCACGACAGTTTCTCTTACCATGGATTTCTAGTTTCATTGTGCCATGATCTAACAAATATATATGGGATAATTTCAACTCTTTTGCATTTACATAATCATACTTAATAGGCTAATAAAGAATGTGTATCTTATTGTTGTTGGGTGGAATACTCTAGATATCTATTAAGTCTGTTTGAAGTGTTGGTTCAACTCCGATATTCCTTGAATGTTTTGTCTAGTTGATCTACTTGTGACAGTAGAGTACTGACATCCCCCACTATACTTATGTTGATGTGCATCCGATCTTTTGTGACCAGCAGTGTTTGTTTTATGAAGTTGGATGTGTTAGTGTTTGGTGCATATATATTTGTAATTGTTATCTCTTCCTGTTGAATTCTTCCTTTACCCAATATATAGTGACTTTTCTTGCCTCTTCTGGTCTGTTTTGCCTTAAAGTCTACTTTGTGCTAATAGGATAACTGCTTCTTCTTTTTCTGGGTTCTCATTGCATGGAATACTGTTTTCCATCCTTTCATTTTTGGTTTATAAATTTATTTTGGATTAAATATAATTCTTTTGTACACCATACTGTTGAGTTTGTTTCTTGATTCATTCTACCAATCTCTGTCTCTTCTTTGAGGAACTGAGACCATTCATATTGAGAGTTATTATTAAAATGTATTGTCTTATTCCTGTCCTTGCATTATTTTACTGTTGCTGATTTCCTTTTTTTCCCTTCTACTTAATTGATAACACTGATGTATAAATTCTATAAGACTTTTTGACATTGTTTGCTTTGGATAGCCTTCAGAATTTTTTGGCCTGCTAGTTTGGTGGTCATGAATTTCTTAAGATGTTTATTGTCATGTAAATACCTTATTTCTCCATTAATTTTGAAAGATAGTTTTGCTGGATATATCAGACTAGGATGAAAGTTGTTTGCTTTTGAGACACTTCACTCCAAGCTCTCCTGGCCTTTAAGATTTGTGTTGACAAGTCTTCTGTAATTCTTATATGTGTACCTCTACAAGTGTTTTGTTGTGTTTGTCTAACAGTTTTTAAGATTCTGTCCTTGTGTTGAACTTCTGGAACTTTGACTATGATGTTTCATGGAAAAAAAATTTTTTTATTGTGGTTATTTAGGGTTCTGTATGCCTGACTCATCTGTATGATTAATTCTTTCACCTTGTTTAGAAGATTTTTGTTATTTCAGTAAACAGGTTTTTAATGTCATTTGTGCTGTCTGATATTTTACTAATGCCAATTAACAGGATACTTTATCTCACTACCCTCTCTTCCTTCTCATCTTTCATTGCTTAGTTTTTCAAATTTTACTTCTTTCATTCTCCCTTCATCCACCATCTTTATCTTTTCTAGGAAAACCATTAACCTTTACTAATCTTTGGACAGTTAACTTTATGTGATTACTGTTATTCTTTTCTATTGTTAGGGGAGGTACAGTTGTTTCATTTAGTAGATATTCACTCTATGTCAACATTTTATTGTCAATGTTTACATAATAATTATAGATCCCAGCAGGGGATTTAGCTCAGTGGTTCTGCCTCCTGCCTCGCAAGCGGAAGGACCCGAGTTCAATCCCTGGTACCAAAAATAATAATAACAATAATAATAATAATAATAATAATAATTATAGATCTCTTTTCTAAGGTTAAGAGTGGTATATTATTGGTTCCTTGGTTATGTCAATATCCAGGTTGTCCTTGATGCTATTATTATAACTAATTTTGTTGCTGTTTTCAGGGTAGTATCGTGGTTCCTATTAATTGATTTTCTCTCTATGCCTTTGTGTCATTAACAATACTGCAGTCCATTTCCAAAAGATTGAATGCAGGACCAATTATACTGCATCTGCCTCTCCCTGATTAATTAGTAAAAATAAATTAATAAAGTAGATAAAAATAACAGAAGAGAAGAAGGAAAAGAAGAAGAAGAAACAATGGATACAGAGAAAATAAGAGGAAAAACAAAAAGGAAAAAGAATTTTAAAGGAAAAAAGTTTAAAAACTCCAAGCACAAAAGATCCATGGGAAAAAAAGGATATGAGCCAAAAAATTCTTCTCTGTTTTGAATGAATAGTTTCTAAGATCTGTATTTTCAGAATCATACAAGTCACAATCTACTCCACCTAGGTTTATGACCTGTGGGTTTGTGAAGTACATACCCTGTTTCAGAGGTCTGTCTGTCCATACTTCCTAGGCTGTGTTCTTACTCATGTTGGTAGATGGGGAAAACAAACAGACCACTGATCTGTGTGCTGGATGTAGGCTGCAAGATGAAGGTTCAAGCAGACCACTGAACTTCAAGCCAGCACTTTCAGACTCAGTCACCTCTGAAAACCACACACAACAAACCTGACCTCTCATCACAGAGAGAAGGGCCCTATTTTCTTCCCAGCCAGAACTTAAACTTCTCAGGGGGTCTATGTCTAGTTCCCACCCTTTTTGTGATTTTCTCTTGTGGTTCTTTCCCACTCAGTCACTACGGTAGAAGGTAGAATAACACTGAAAACCCTGAGGCGAAGTTGATCTGTAGTTCTTCTGTGGCTCATTCTTAAACAATTATCCCTTTCCCCAAATGGTTTCTCATTAAACCCTCTCAAGCATGGCAGTTGGGGCATACTGGATTTCTTTTTTAACTCTAGCCTGCTGTCTTTGGAGTAAAATCCCATGCTTTTATACAGTTTGTAATAACCATGGGCTTTTCTTGGGGCTAGTGCTGCTGGTCCAGTTCATTGTTTCTCCCTGGAGCTGTTGACCATCCAGGTTTACATTGTGTCTGTGGAGACAGAACAATCTCCCCAGGAGCCAGGGAGAACTTTCCAGACAGATACATTCATTTATCTGTGTTGAGCTCTGTTTCTCTAGCTTCTCTGTAGTTCCTAATTTTCTTATCTGGTTCCTTTCAATTCTAGATCTATTTCTTTTTTCTCTTCACCAGGATGTTCTTCTCCAAGAATCTTGATTCTGGGTCCCATAGAGGCTATATTTTACTGCTGATCCCTACTACATTTTGTGATTTCAATTCCTTATTGTGTCTTTATCACAGGATAATGGAGTCTTTCTTCTTCCTTAGATTTGTTTAACCAAGAAATTCTCAGGGTGACCCTTGCAGATAAAGCTAAACATCTCTCCTGAAACTAAATGGTAATTTACTCTTTTGGATAACTACTCCACAGTTACTCCTAGGCTACATCATCTGAATTTCCCAAATGTGTAGCTTGTCCATTATTTGGGGGCACACAATCTGTTCTTGTTGCTTTCTGAAGTTGTTCTGGAAGTCATCTTTCATGAGTGTTCTTACTTGTTCTGTTGTGGCTGCCTCCATATTCTCAATAAATTCAATAAATTTACCTTTTAAGGTCATTTTGACTTTGGGGAAGAGCCAGAAGTGAGTACAAGATCAGTGAATATGGTGGATGAGGACACAGTATAATTTTTTTTTTTTTTTTTTTTTTACCAGGGATTGAACTCAGGACCTTGCACTTGCAAGGCAGGTGGTGGAACCACTGAGCTAAATCCCTGGCCCCAGTATAATGTTTTTACTAACTTTCCTTCCCACTAAATGGCAGTTGGCAGCAGAATTCAGTGGATTTTTCATCCCAACTCATAAAGACACCCACAAAAGAAGATTTCTAGAAGTGCTTAAGAAATTGGCAAGAACTGTGAGATAAGTGTGTTCCAAATAATGGAGATTATTTTGAGGGAGAGTAATGGCAATTTGTCTTTTACCATGATAAATATTTGGTATTTAGACATCATAGATGGATAGATAGATGGTAGATAGTGTGTAACACATTACTAAACCTAGGGAGTACTGAGCTACCTCCTCACCTCCTCACTTCTGCAGGCCATTTTATTTTATTTTACTTTGTTAATTATTGAGATACTGGAAAGAACTTGGGGAGAGCTGAGCTACATCTCTGCCCCTTCACCTTTTTTGTTAAAATTTTGAGACAGAATTTTACTAAGTTGCCCAAGCTGCCCTTAAACTTACAATCCTCTGCTTCAGCTTCTCAAGTAGCTGGAATTACTGGCATGTACCACTGTACCCAGCTCATATATTATTTTGTTCCTCGAATATTTTACATGATTTTGAAACAGCTATTTTCACAGATTCTCATGAAAGTAGAAGTTTTTATTTTTATCCATACATACTCTCTCTTTCTTTACATCACTTAATGGTTTCCATTGTAATTTTTAACAAAACAATATGACTGGAACTCATAAGGAAGTAAATATATTCCTCATTTCATATAATCACTCAGTGAGACAATACGTCTACTCCAACAATATTGACATAGTTGCAAATCTGGGTGGATATCAACTGAATGTGCTGTCATCAGAGCCAGTAGATACCACACACACACACACACACACACACACACACACACAATTTCCTTGCCTTGCAATTACATCTCAATTTGGACCCTGTTTTTTTTGTTTGTTTTGTTTTGGTTTGGTTTTTTTGGTACTGGGGATTGAACTCAGGACCTTGCACTTGCAAGGCAGGCTGCAGCACCACTGAGCTAAATCCCCAGACCTGGACCCTGTTTTGACCAGTAATATGAAATTTGTTTTCTAAGGTCTTTGTCTAAACTTGATTTCTGGAGATAATTTACACTTTCATATTTTGTATTCCTACTCAGGCCTGCCTTTTGTCCTTTCCCATCCAGAACAGTATTTCCCAGATAAGTGTTTGAATCATAAGAGCATGCAATGCTATCTACTGTGCCATGAAATTTAATGTAAATCACAAATATAAATTTTTAATGTTAAGAATTTTTTATTTCTGCACTAATGGTATCTTACATAGCATAATAAATAAGAATATTTATTGAGCAGTTCATTAGAGAGCAGTATGTTTTTTTTGTTGTTGTTGTTGTACTAGCTGACAAATGGCAAAGAGAGTTTATATCGAGGGAGAAATGTTCACATTAGTGTCACAAATTGTACATTTTTATGTTCTATTTGAAATATACTTGAAGATTCCAACCAGAAACGAAAATACTGATGGTTTCACTGTACTCAATTAGATCTTTCATTCTGTTTTCTTTTTCTTTCTTTCTTTCTTTCTTTCTTTCTTTCTTTCTTTCTTTCTTTCTTTCTCTCTCTCTTTCTTTCTTTCTTTCTTTCCTCCTCTTTCTCCCCCTTTTTCTCTCTCTTTCTCTGTCTCTCTTTTTCCCTCTCCCCTCCTTCCCTACTTTTCCCTTCCTTCTTTCTTGTTGTTCTTAAGATATCAGTAAGTTCATAATAGATTTTTCCTGGAAATCAAAGTAATTATGCCACCATAAATTTTTTGATTTGAGGATACGAAGAAAACAAAAATAACATACTCTTTTAAATTGTAAGAACAAACAAGACACAATAGATGATTTGTATACACACTGTGGCTATAGTTGGGAAGATACCTGACTGTTAAGCTAAATTGCAATGACTCAGGAAGGTTCAATTTCAGAGCCAGTGCAGAAAGGGTAGGTAAGCAGGTAGCATGGGAATGATTTGCTGATATCACCTTGAGACTAATTCCTGATAGATACTGTCAGCAGTTTAAATCAGAATTTAGAATGTTCAGTCAAATATAGTTAACTTGTACTTGATCTATGCTGACAGTTTAATCCTAGGGAGTCAGATGTGGTATGCAAGATCATAGAAACAGAAAGGTTCAGAAAAGTGGTCATTGACTATTTCAGACTTAATGTGGCACTATGTTTGTAGGTGGTTTCAATTTTGAGCAAGATTCATTACACATGGAAGGTAGGGGAAAAGGAACACTTCTATACTGTTGGGGGGAAGTAAACTAGAACAACCACTATAAAAATCAGTATGAAGATTACTTAAAAAACTGAAACTAGCAATTCCATTTGACCCAGTTATTCCCTTCTAGGTATCATTCTCAAAGAGTTAAAGGCAACCTATTACAATGATAGATGTATACCCATGTTTATAGAGCACAATTCACAATAGCTAAATCATAAAAGCAGTCTATATGTCCAACAACAGATAAATGGATGAAGAAAAGGTGATATTTACACACAATGGAGTACTACTCTGACATAAATAAAAGTAAACTTGAGTCATTTGTAGGAAAATAGATTTACCTTAAGAACATAATATTAAGTAAAACAAATCAGACAAACAAACTTAAATATTGGATGGATTCTCTTACATGAGAAACCCAAAATACAAATGAAGAGCAAAATTAAAGAGATAATAGTAAGTGGGTAGGTAGATCTTTCTCAAATGAGAAAGGGATCAAGAGATGGAGGAAGGGGGAGGGAAGAGAGGCAAAGGGGTTAAAAAAGTGAATTAAATTGTATTATATATATGTACCAACTGCACACAAGGAATGGAAACATTATGTACCATATACATATACTAATACATAAAAATAAAAGTAATTGGTAATGTGTTAGAAAGTTTTTCAGGGTCCCATGCATGATCTAGTATCTAATATTCAGAATCCAGGCAAGGTTTCAACTTCAGTTAAAAAATTGGAGATGTAGTCAGAAATCAAGAACTAGTTCAGTAGCATAGATTGGGCACACAATGTTTTTTGTTTCATTTTATTTAATTCTATTTTTTGTTGCTGGGGATTGAATCCTGAGCCTTGTGCATACTAGGCATGTAGTCTACCCCTGAGCTACACCCTCAGTCCCAGACACATAATTTAAAAGAGAAATTGAAGGATACCAGATATTTGATTTATAGCTGTAAAAATGATTTAAAGTCTTCCTTCATGGCAGAGATATGTCTCATTGTGTACAGTTGCCTTACTCAAGACTGGGTCTAGATCCTGCAATATGAAGATATAAATGCCTACAAATGAGTAATGTTAATAGGTGATAAACCATGAGCTTTTATAGATTAAAAACCCTTCATTTTTTCAACTTGTTTATATTATAGACTGTATCACAGTTTCTAGCCATTAATACATAGCTGTATAATTGAAGAATATCTAGATTCACACAGAACATTACATGATATTTAAATAAAACAATATTTTCTATGTGTTGCTTCTCTACAAGTCTGACTGACTAGAGATCAAATTGAATAGGAGATAAAGTTTGCCTCAGGGACTCTTTCATTTTCCAGTTCTGAAATATATTCCCTGTCTCTGGATGCTCAGGGACTCTCAGAACAGCACCCTACTTACAGATGAGATCAGGCATGTTCAGGGTTGTATGGCCATAGATGAGCACTCTACTTACAGAATGGAGGTAAATTAAGTCCCCACCTAAGCAAATTAATTACTTAACTCTGTTTATTAGGCAAAGTTGTTCATTTATTGAGTCAATCGTCTGCTCTCCCCCAAGTCTCCATTCCTTCTGCCAATGTTCTTATACAATTCCTTGTTGTCCTGCCTCTCTACTAGACTAAGACAGATATCATTTTAGAGCTTTTCTATATTTTTACCCCAATTGATTTTCATTAATATTTTAAGGCAGATATTCTCTGGACAGTGACATTAAATTAACAAAAAAACCAAATCCTTACTGTTATGCTTACTAGTATGTTTCTCCTCTGGTTTGCAAGAACACCTACTCTAGTTTAAACTGTCTTAACAAAACTTATAAAAGTTGATGTAAATTGTCTTGGACTTTTCAAGAAGGTGCAATTAAGATTAGAGGTAAAGGAACCTTTGGAGCATTTCAAAGTGCAGCTTGTAGGCAGCTGCCTATTCCAGAGGATTGGAACTGACAGGTATACTTGAATAAAACTCAAAAACATCAAAAACTTTGTCTGCTTGACTTTGTATTTTGCATATCAGTACAAGAAGTTGGAGATGGAAAAAGAGTGAGTAGCTTATTACAGTTCTATAAATAATAGCATCAGCTTCTCAATGGAAGAAAACAAATTTCTTCCTCTTTGGCATTTATGAAAAATGAATGACTCATATATGCTGATATATTTTTGTAGTTTACCTTTTGCCATCCACTGATGCCTAATTGGACTATTGTCACTAATGGTGTTATCAGAGAGTAATATGTTATTATGCTCTCTTATTGAGAGTGAAGCCAAAAGAAAAACGATAATGGGAGTCTAATTAATGTAGAGCTTTTAAATTTTTCAATACCCCTTCTTACCTATAACTATATTCTCTTTTTAAAACAGGTCTTCCAGTTAGGGAAACTGTGTATGACCCACACTTTATTGATGAGAAAATTAAAACACTGAAACTGTGACTTGTGCATGGGCACACAGCTAATTACTGGCAGAGCTGAAAAGAATGCTTTTTATATTGCTGTTATATACCATGCTGTTTCTGCTGCAAACAAGTAAAACCAGAACGAAGATAATGAAAGAGATGTATTCATTTTTTTTCTTTTTCCTTAAAATAATAACAGTCATCATAATAATATCAATAATCAGCATTTTTGGACTATTTCCATTTATTCAAAAGTAGGAATATATTAATTGCCTACTGTTTGTTTAACATGGCTTACACATTCTGGCTAACTGGAGATCAGAAAGAGTTCAGCAACTCTTAATAGCCTTGTTTATTTTCACCGAGTAACTAGTAATAGGAAGAACAGGACAATTATCCAACATTAGGATGACTAGGTTTGCCTTTAAAATATTTCTATCATAACAAAGTTTCCACCTTCATTTATTTTACTGAAAATAGCAGTTAATATTGAGTTTTACATAGTGAAGTATTTTACTTTAAGAAGATTTCAGTACACACAGTGCAATACTGCAATATAAATGAGTGTACAGATTAAGACAGCTTCACTGTATGTGCAGCTAATTAACATGTGAAGTGTTTTAAATTGGAATCAACAAAACCAAAAAGGCTATTTAGCATTTGAAATATCTTTATACAATCCACACTGGAGAGTTTAGAATTAGAATAAGACTTATTAGAAATATATCTCAGGTGGTTTTCAGAGAGATGACTGGTTATAAAGATAATACAGGTGACACTGACCTTATAAGAACCAGACAGTGGCAAACCCAGCAACCTCCACTTCTCTGCAAAACTCACTATCTAGAACCCCACTGATTCTATATTCCTTTTATTTTCCACTCCACTGAAGATTCTTTTGCCCTATATGTGCAAATTAACCTGAATCATTTACAATTATGAATGTTTTTGTGCTTACAGATTCTTTGTATACCTGATAGAAATCTGCCAAAGACTTGTTTTCAATGTAGCATTCCACTTGATGGTGAAGTTTTGGGGTAAGAAACGTATAGCCCCCACTAAATGCTAACTGCCAAAATCTCTTTTCAATACCAAGAAAACCCTGATAATTGCTAATAGTGAAATTGCTGAAGAACTTTTGTAAAACACTGCTTTCAATGTGTCAGACACTCTCCAAAGCTATTACCTACTTTCTCTTATTTAACCTTTGTGTGTGTGTGTGTGTGTGTGTGTGCGCGCGTGTGTGTGCGCGTGTGTGTGGTACTGAGGATCTAAACCCAGGGCTTGTGCATGCTAATGCTGGCCAAGTGCTCTATCACTGAGATATACCCCCAGCTCTTGTTTAATGTTTATAACAATCCTATGATTTTTATCTTATTTTATCATCCTCATTTTCTAATAAGGAAACTGATTTTTAGGGAGATTAGATAACTTGGCCAACATTTCAAAACTGAAACTTATGAAATCTGAGTTCCTTATTCAAATCTATCTACTCCAAAATGTAAACATGGACTAGTATTTGCCAAATATGAGTCTAAGCTCCAGTGGTATACATGAATTGTTTCAGGTGATACACAGATATAATCTTTAAAAGTAACAACTCAGTGAGAAAGGTATTTTCTTCAGAATCTTTTTCTTTTCTGTTTTTTCTTTCTTCCTTTTTTAATACAGAAGATTGAACCCAGGGTCCCATACATATGAGCTATACCCCTGACCCTCTTTAAAATCTTTTTATTTTCATTGGCCAATCAAAAACTGACTCATATCCAAGTCACTTTCTTTTATATTAATCTATTTTATTTTCTTCAGTGAATTTGTTCAAACTCAAATTAACTTGTGTATTTATTAGTATTGATTGTTCCCTCCACCGTTCTCTCAATAGTATCTTAATGAGACAACTATCTGGACTTTTCATGTACGTAGTAGGAATTTGAAAAATATCAGTTATATAAATGAACAAATGGATATTAAAAGAAAAGTCCTTATTTGGTGCTAATGAATCTTTTAGGATCTTCCTATCATTTGAAATCTTTCTTTTCAATAAGCATAGGATGAGAACGTTTGAGATGAGAATAGTATATAATGAGAATTTGTATCTGCTCTTTATCACTAGCAAACCTGAATTTCTATTTAAGTTGCTTTAATTGAAAAATGTGTAATTTTAAAATTATATGCATGTGTTCAAATAGGAAGGAAAAGGGGAGGGAGAAGGGAAGGGAGGGAATAGGGATTAAAAAAAAGAATGGAAGGAAAACAATAGGAACAATTTTATAAAGGGAGAGTGGAAGAAGGATTGAAGGGAAGGGAGAGGAATGGGAAAAAAATGAATAAAATGGAGTACTACTCAACCATAAAGAATGAGAAACTAGAGACATGTATAGCTAAATGGATGCACATTGAGGCCATACTCTTAAGAGAAATAAAGAGTACAGACATGTATAAATACCAAATAGTTTCTTTTCTGTGAGAAACTGAAAGTGTAAATAAGGACTAAAAGGTATAATAGATAATGTGAAATAGGAAGAAAAGGTCAAAAGGGGAAGGGGAAGTAGGAGGGGTAAGGGAACGGAAAGAAGGGAAAGGAAAAAACGGAAATAAAGTCTTTGTCACTAGGGAGGGATGAAGGGGTTGAAGGGAGGGCAGGGGAATGGGGGAAAAAAATAAGAACCAAGATATATCATGTACAGGTATAAATTCCCAATGATGAATGTCATCATATCATATACCTAAAATGTACCAACAAACAATGAATTTTTAGAAAGATGTAATATGTACAGGTATAAATTCCTTATGATGAATGTCATCATTATGTATGTCAAAAGGGTACCAATAAAATTAATTTTAAAAAAGAAAACTGATACAGTGAAAAAATATATGCATATGTTGAGAAAAATTAAGTAAATGGGTGTACAAGTGTTGGGAAATTATGGCAATGATTGTGAAAGTTATATACCATCATCAATGAATATAGGTGGGAGAATATTTTCTAGTGAATAAATAAAAATAATTGCTCTAAAATGTTGCTCAACAATTCAGTTGACTATCAAGGCTCAAGGAGAGTGCCAAAAAGAATTTTATGTCATTGTTCCTAGTCTCAATTCAAATGGGAAGATGTCATGTAATTACGATGTTATAAGTGATCAAGTTATAGATCATAAGTGAAAAAGGTAAATTTTAAAAAGGGATAATCAATTTTGGCTTCAGCAGACAGAAAAAAATAGATTTATAGAGGTGAATCCATTTGTGTTCTAAAAATAGGATGTTACTAGACCTCCACCTATTGATGATTCAACCAATGTCAGTTGAAAGCCCACAATGAAGAAATGATGTATCAGGTATTCCCACAGACACTAACCTAACAGAGCTTCCTTCTGCTCTGAGAACAATCATAATCTCGTAAGAGGTTGATGTAAAATTCTTAACTAAGATAATGTACAGTAAAAGCTATATCAGAGAACACAATGACCAATTGCATCAAGGGGGCATGATCAGATCAAGAGTAATTTTCTATAGCCAATGGGTTTTAAGTGAAGTCTTTAAGGATGAAGAAAAATATAGCATTTGTATAATTGGATAATCACCATTGTGTGCTAAAGGAATGAATTGGAACTTGACTTGATCAGTAGGGATGGAAACTGGCTTGATTCATGTTGAGGATCCATATTAGGATGTAGTGAGAAATAATGATAAACGGATAATGAATGGTCAGATCAAGGGCACATCTAAGTTTGGTGGGTCCTTTTGCTTCAGTATTGGGGATTGAACCAAAGGGTAATATACCGTTGGGCTATATCCCCAGCCTTTTTTATTTTAAGATATGATCTTCTTAAATTTCCCAGACAGGCCTGAAACTTGTGATTCTCCTGTCTCAGCCTTCTGAATTTCTGGGATTACAGGTATGCACCAACACACGCAGCTTGGTGAGACCATCTGTAATTGAAGTATTATAAAATGATGAATGTAATATTAAGTATGAACACAATTATTTGGAAAAGAGCAAAGAAATGTTCATAAATTTCAAATTGTACAAAGCCAGCACCAAGATAAAAATAGAAAAATACTACATTTATTGAAAAATGGCTAGAACACTTCTATAATGCCTTTATAAGGTTTTGCCTATTCTCTCTTCATAAAACACAAGTTTCATAATGCAAATGTGTATGGAAAGATTAGAGAGATGATTCAAGAAATTTATTTTTTATTATTGCTAGTTTATAAAGATTTCTTTCAGCTTCATCACTCATTATAAATAATGTCATTTAAAGTTTTAGAATTGCTAAAGCAAATTTGGTAAAACTTCCATCAAACTTTCATATGTGAGCTGAAAGATTACTTGGCATTTCCAATTTTCTTGTGCAATGACTAATCTTTGACATTCTTTGAATTGATGACACTCATTAGCAAATTGTCATCAATATCCTCAGAGCAATGGCAAATTCTGAATTTTATGTTAGTCATCTTTCTCAGTGTGAGATAACTTGACAGCTTTCCTTTAGCCAGATTGTAAGACGTCTAATGATTATGACCCCTGTAATGCCATCTGATATGAGGCAAAATCAGAGCAGATTGAGACAGGATCTTAACTAAATAGAATCACAGTATGATGCTTGTGCATCTTTTTCAGGAAGATTTGACTGAGAGAAAACATTGCTAAGATTTTGCCAAGGCCTTGAAACAGCCTCATGCAAGTGAGGGACCTAGAAATTAAGTTTTACTAGCTTGCTGGAAATTCCATCTCTTGATAAGGTTTTTGATCACTTTGGATTACAAAATAAGGAAAGTGAACCTAAAGAAATACTGGATGAAGGAGTAAGATACAAGCAGTGATCGAAAACTATGGTAAATGCTTAATTTAAATCATTATAGACACATCGTTATTAATCCCCTTCAAAATATTTCTCTTCACTTTTTAAACACTTATTCCATCCTTCTTACCACTTTTTGGAGCAACTCTAGAAATCTTTTGTAAGTGTCTTTATGAGGTGTGATAAAAAAATATCCTGAATGCTACTGCCAAATTCTATCCAAAGGAAAGGCAGGTTTATAAAAACATTAGTGTGACTTCAATCACATTATCCACCAGATTTGGCACCATGTGACTTGTGGCTATTCCCCAAAGTAGAAATGACTATGAAAGGTAAATGTGTTGAAACCATTCAGGACATCAAGACAACCATAAGAGCAAAACTAAAGACAATCATGAAAGGGGACTTCCAAAACTGCTTCAGAAAGTGGGAAGAATGATGGAATAATTGTATTCAAAACGAGGGAGTATGTTTTGAAGGAGATTAATGCTAACATGTCTTTCATTGTAATACATTTTTAAAAACACTAGTTTTCTCTCCCACCTCAGATATTAGATAAGTGATGTGAAGCAGTTAATATGAAATGCTAATATGTTTTAAAAATATAAATTTAAGAATAAGTCTCTTTACCAGGTGATATGCTAGTGGCCCAAGAATAAATGGTCTTCTAGAGATGAGCTTCAGTTACTTCTAAGAATATCCTCCTGTAAATGAGAATACAGAAACTATAAAATAATTAAAAGAAAAAAAGTTTGTTGAAAGACATTCATATTTTTGTGATCATTTATGATAATTTGATATGCATTATTATATATTCAGATACTGTCTTCTAGTATTTAGCTACCTACAAATACAGTGATTACTACTTCAGTTTGCACCAAATTGCTTTATACAAATTAATAATATCATGCAGGACATTGTTAAGCATATAGAAGATGAAGAGCAATAAAGGATAGTTAAGGAAAATTTTCTAATGTGTTAAACATTGAAAAATACAGACCATTTCAGGATTTATCAGCTAAATTCATCTTGAAACTAAAATTTTCATGGAAGAGTGAACTCCACATCATTTAGCAGAATAAAAACTGGGAGCTAAGTTTCACCAGCAAGTAGTTCTGTGGGAAAGAAATAAACCAAAAGAAATTTTTATCACTAGTACATTAACCACTTTAGTGTTCTAAATTATATGAATTTAGAGAATCTCATTTACCTTCTGAAAAGTGAAGCAAACAATGAAATATAAGAGTAAGCTGAAGCACTAAAAATAAGATGGATTTTAGGGTTTTTTTGATGTTAGAGAGTAACTGATATTGAAGGTCAACAGGTGGTTTTGAATTAATTTTTAGTGTATATTAGTGTTCACATAATACACATGGTTAATAAAGCCACCCTCTCTGAGCATCTACAAGAACCACTGTAACTGGTTAACTCGTTCTCTGCATTTCTACTTCCAGAGAGCCTCTGGGTTAAGGGCACACATTTACTCACATTACAACTCAGATGAGCAAAGAAAATGAAATGATTATTTTAGAATCAAGTGCCTTTAGATAAATAAGAACTAAATGCAGTGCACGGACCATGTAGGAATCCTGTTTGGAACAAATCAGCTGTAAAAATGTTCTCAGATAATTAGATACATTTAGATATGGATTTGCTATTAGATGACAGTACAGAATTAGTGTTAATTTGGGAAGATGTGATAATGGCATGATGTTTATGTTAGTACAAAGTCTATATATACTTAAGTATTTGTGGGTAAAATGACATTATGTGTGGAATTATTTTTATTTTATGAAAAAATAAAACAAAATTTTATAATCAAATAATAAGAGAATAACAGTATTATTAAACTGTGTATCATTATCTTCAAAGTAGTTACTCAGAGTACAGGACATAAATCAAAAAAGTTCTTGCAAAAACCCCACAAAGATAATAACACAGAGTTGGAACTTTTAAAAGAGAAGATAAAATTGGTAAAATTCTGATATTGCTTGACACTGGGTAATGTGGGCAGAGGAACTTATTGCATTATTCTCTCTATTTTTTGTGTATTTGGAAAGACAAAGACTTTATTTTCTTAGTCTCAATGTTTTTCTATTATATATATATATATATATATATATATTTAATTTTTGTGGTGCTGGGGATGTAACACGGGGCCTCACACATGCTAGGCAAGTGTCTTACCACTGAGCCACACCTCCAGCCCTTCTCTTTTCTCTTTTTTGTGTTCCCTGCATCACTTCCTTCTCTCTCTCAGAAGTATGTTTAGTGGTGGCCTTTGTCTACACTGAATAGCAGTCCAGAGGACCTACTAATATGGCTAGGAGCAAATCTAGAAGCTACCCAGAGATACATTACGAATAGGGGTTTACAAATACTGCCACGAATATATCACAAATATATTCAGGCAAAATTACCTCTTAATTATAATCTTAGATGATGAATTTGTTAAAAATTAATTGAATTCATAATAATGAATAACTTTGGTTGGATAAAATAGTCCAACAGTAAATTTTCATGTATTGAGCATCTACTCTGAACCAGGCTCTATAGTAATTCCTTTGCTTAGATTGTTCTCATTAATTCTCTCATTAGTTTTGGGAAGACAGCATTGTCATCCTTATTTTATAAGTAATGAACTGAAGTAAAATAAACTGTTATATGTGAATCCATGACCCAAACTGGTTTTTAGTTTTTCCAGGTCACTTATGTAATTATTCAATTCTAATTAAAAAGCTGAAAGGTAGTAAACATGTATTGCTTATATCCACTGCATTAAGTAGGCAATGTGCTAGGCATTTCACAAATGTGCCTTCATTTTACAAGCTTTTAAGGTAATTATACTTATCAATATTTTTCTCAGTATTGTAGGTAAAAAATTGAGTGTCAGTATTGCAATTTCTGTACCATCATACAACTAGTGAATTTGTGTCATTTTATCCAAGATTGTCTGCCTCTAAAACTTTATATTCTTCAAATAACTAGGCATTATTTCACAGATAAATAATAAATCTATAAATTCTAGTAGAATGTTTAGAGTGCTGAATACCCGACAAGCCCTGCCCTGGATGTGGGAACATATACAGAAAGAGTTGAAGGAAGTGATTCCTACACTTAGGATCCACCTAAAGAGAGGAGAACTATGCACAGGAACACACAAGACAAAAATGTATGCATTAGGCTCACAATGCATTTTTTTGAGGTTAGGTCTTGCTATGTTGCCTAGGCTATTCCCAAATTCTGAGACTCAAGACATACTCCTGACTCAGGATTCTGAGTAACTGTAACTACCGACACATACTGCTACCCCTGGCTTTAAAATAACAAATTTTAGGAAATGGGATTTGATTTATTTTTAAAATGTAAATAGCACGTTAAAAGATCTGCCACTTAAATCCTAATAGAATAGATTGATAAATATTTCATGGATTAATACTCAAAAATCAATATTTCTCCGAGATAAGCATTTAACAATTTATGCATTTTATATTTCCCTATTTTCAGAATTTAATATTATTGTTCCTGGGATATCATGGTCAAAGTGCTTGGAAACAAAAAATAAATTTTACCACTAAGAAACCTTAAATCAATAGGTGAATAACAGGAAACACTTTAATACTAAATATAAATGTTTGTCCAATTCACATCTCGAGAATATGAAAATACTGTGGTCAGAAACATCACTAAGGAAAAGATGTTATCCAAGGTCTTATTCAAGACCTAGTATTTGGTCTTGAAATATGCACTCTTTCATCTTCAAGAGAAAGGCAATATATTTCACAAACAGAAATTCATATTGCAGATCATGCTTAGGTAATAACCCCCAATATTGGGAGGAAAAATGGAAAAGAGGTTAACTGCAACATCTTACCAGATTAGTCATCAGGAAGTATGGAATCTAGTCCTGGTTCTACCACTGACTACCAGAGCGGTCTTGTACAATCCATATGTTTTCATATACCTCAATTTTTCTATCTTATAAGAAATAAGATGATTGAAGTAGGAAACTTCCAAAATTCTTTAAAGTTTGACATCCCAGAATTTTTTAAATTAATTTTATTGGTACATTTTAGGTATACAATATAATGGCATTCATCATGTAAAATTTGTACCTTTACATAATAGATCTTGGTTCTTATTTTTTCCCTATTCCCCTGCCCTTCCTTAAACCCCTCCACCCCTCCCTATTGACAAAGACTTTCTTTCCATTGTTTCCTTTTCTCATGTTTTTCCTTTCCCTCTTTCCTTTCCCCAACCCCTCCCACTTCCCCTTTGGACCTTTTCTTTCTATTTCACATTATCTATTATACATTGTGATCTGCATTTATACTTTCAGTTTCTCACAACAGAAAAACTATTCATTATTTACACATGCGTGTCCTGTTTATTTCACTTAAGAGTATGACCTCAATGTGCATCCATTTAGCTATAAATAGTTTCTATTTTTGAGGAACTACATAGCTTTCCTTGTGTGCATTATCAGAGCTACCACATTTGTAGCCTAATGAAGAATGAACTAGCCAGTTTGTGAACAGTCAATTGTGTTCAGAGATGGAGACACTACCAATTATTTCATAGCTTTATGTGTTGTAGGAAATCTCTTGTCCAAAGATATATGCAGCCCCCAAACTACTACTGATGTGAAAATTGTAGTTTAATTCTTTCTTACTTAGTTCTTTGATCCCCAGTTAAAGGATAGATACTTTTGAGAGAAGTAACATTTTAGGCTTCATCAGACAAAATATTTCATACCTATTTCTTTGTCAGCATGGTGAAAAGTGGTAAGGGAAAGAATAGTAAAAGGTACCATCCTGCCTCACTCTAAGAAAGCTTCTACTTCACAGTTACAACTGGGGATAAAGGAATGTAATTTTTCTTCCTGTTGCAGTGAATGTATATGAATTCATTTTCCCCCTAAAAATCATACTTTCCTTAGCAACCAAGAAACCATCTGTGTCTCATTGAGACAGAGTGTGGAGGGCAATTCTGGCAGCACAAGATGTTATCCTATTCCCCAACATTAAAAAGATTCAACCTTATGGTTAATATCATAGGTATACAGTCATGTGTCACATAATGACAGAGACATATGCTGAGCAATGTGTCACCAGACAAATTTGCCATGCAAACATCATAGAGTGTACTTACACAAACTAGATGATATAGCTCATTGCACACATAGGCTCTGTGGTATAGTTTATTGCACCCTGTCTACAAACCTGTATACCATATTGCCATATATTGCAAACATTTGTAACATAATGATCAGAATTTATGCATCTAAACATATAGAAATACAGAAATGATACATTAAAAATACGAAGTGAGCTGGCATGGTGGCACATGCCTGAAATTCTAGCACTCTGGGAAGCTGAGGCAGGAGGAAGTTCAAACCCAACCTGGGCAACTTGATGACTTAGAGAAATCATATTTCAAAATGTAAAAAAGGACTGGGAATTTAGTTTAGTGCAAAGGCTCTGGGTTTAATTTAAAGAATTGAACAAAAGAAATACTAGACGACAGGAATTTTTCAGTTCCATTAAAGTGATATGTTACCACAGTCATACATGTGGTCTGTTCTTTGATTGGAAAACCATTAAGTAGTACTAGCTGTATAATAAACCTCCAGTATAAAGAACCTCAATGTTCCATGTCTCATTACCATGTAGCAAATGTAGCCCATAAATGATCATCTAGTCATTTATTTCCTCCTCTCTCCTCACTGTATGGAATACCTTTAATTTAACTGTTATCTTTTTTTCCCCAGACTCAGACATTGTAACAAGTGTGACACCATGTCTCACTTATTTGGCTGAGAACCATTTTGTCAATTCCTTTTATATTTTAGTCTTATGCTTATAAAATGACTAAGCTTCTTTTAAAACAATTCACTTAGAAAAGACTTTTTTTTCTAATCTATAGGAATGACTTTTAAAATCTATAGCCACTCAACTAAAGTTATTGAGGATTATTATGTACTATGGTTCAATGGCAGTTTAGTATATTACCTTGAATATCATTTCACTTTCTTACTTCTGAAACACTGATGGCAGGTCCAATGTAGCTTTCTGCTTCATCACTTCATCCTGCAAAGATGAAGTTATTCATAGAGGGGCCACTTATTCCCTTGCTATATGTACAAAACATTAAAATTCTAGCTGTCTTAAAACATGGGAGCTGTCATAGAGTTAGAGTAAAATTGTGACAGAGTGCTGGTTAAAAAGTGACACTTGGAAGGCAATAACAACATTTTAATAAGCTTAGGAGAGATGCCAAGCATTTAGTCCCTTTTGAAAAACACTGGCTATGTCAATTCCAAAGTGTGCCAGGCACGTTTTCTCCTCAACAAGCCTGGAAGTGCAGTATAAGAACAGTCTTCTGAGCTGTGTTTGCATGATTATAGAAAGCACACATAGAATTCAATTGCTGAAATCTTTTTCTGTGCAGGTGAATGAGTGGAGACAAAACATCTGCAAGCAACTTCTGGCTACATTCCTTTAGACTCCCTGCAAAGATAAGATGCCTTTCATTCTTATTTCACTATACATTCATAAGCTTTCTGAAAGGAAGGAAATTTAAAAATTCATTTTAATTTTCTTCAGTTATCTGTTTGGTTGTCTTAATCCAGCATATTGCTTTGAGACAGCCTTGACTCTTTATGGTACTGCTACCATGGAAATTATCACGGCTCTGAGACTGGAACAACATTTTGACAAAAATCAGCATCCTGATTGCCATCCTTAAAACTAATTACATGCAAACTGCTTTAGTCTGTTAGATTAGTTCAAGGAAATAAAACAGGGATTATTTTATGTTAGGCTTTCTCAACCATGGGAATATGGGCTTCCTTATTTATTCCTGTAGGCTATGCTAGTTGGTTTCCCCAAATATTTATTTGGTTTCTTATGATTCCGTGTCCCTTTTTAAAATTTATTTATTTATTTATTTATTTATTTATTTATTTATTTATTTATTTATTTATTTTCACATGTAAGCAATGTGAAAGCCAGCACTAATGTTAACTAACACTCTTTCTAATAAGGAGGCTTTCCACGGGTTACAGCAGAAGCAACACTGAGAAACACAAGGTGTATTTAGCTTTCGGGGAAAGAAGGGAACATTTGAACTGTGATTTCAAAAATACACTTCTAAATTTAGGAGGCAGGAGAGTTTTCTATACCTGGTCGCGAGGTAGCCAAAAGTACTCAAGATATTTTTTCTTCCCTGGCAAAGAAACATAAGCACATGAAAAAGTGTTTTAGAAGCTGTTTCTCCTATGAGTGTCAGCTGAATGAAACTCAATATCCAAGGGTTGATGAGTCTCTATTACTGTCAGCCAAACATATTTATCACTGCCAAGTGCTGCACAGCTTCATGAACCTTCAATAGAATTCCTTAGCAGCGTCAGTTGATGTAGAGCTCAGACCTAGAGCACAGAGGGCTGCTAATTTATCATTTTGACTTAAAAAGCAGAGAAAAAAGAAAGACCATATTTAACTGATACATACATACATGGGGCTTTGATTTTAGATGTTTGAATTTTAAGGTAAGCTGAAGATTAGCAGAAAATGTCATTTCATTTTATAATAGATTTTATTTTTAAAGCAGTTTTAGGTTCATGGCAAAATTGAATAAAGGTAAGAGATTTCATATATACATTTTACTCCATATATTTATTGTCTTTACCTATCATTTTAATACTTAAAATAGCTCTCTCTCTCTCCTCTCCCCATGGCCTGACTTTGTAATTAAGAAGTGTTTTAAGGCTATCATGTTGATTGAAGATCTAGTCTCATTATTCAAAACATTATGTGTAGAAGAAGTAGATTTAGGAAACTGAGGTGAATATATGCTGACCTCAGATTGAGTATGCTGGACTAGTGTTTCTTCTTTGGCCCATTAAAGATTAAAACTCAGATCTTTTCTGGTGGAGTGTAGATAAGATATTTAGTAACTTGATGATACTAATTAGTTGAATTCTGGTTAGTAAATGTATATTTTGATTTATAGTCAGAAACAGATTAAGGTAGGATGATTGGGACTTGGCTCAGGATATTACAATTGAATTGAAGTAAAAGATAATACTAAATGCTCATTTTAAAAGCTTAGTAATCAGGGGATGGGGACAGGGAGAGGGTGGGGAGGGAAAGGGAGCTTACAAATAATTAGCCTGTGTTAAATACCTGTACCAACTTCCCATGATGAATGTAATCATTCTGTACTGTAAGCATGTACTAGTAAAAAATAAAAATTAAAAATAAATAAATAAAAGCTTAGCAACCAGTGTAAATAGGAATCTACTAGAAAGTAAGCTATTATACTTCTGTAGACTATATTATGAATTTTAATTTAAATTTAATTAAATCAATTTTATTGCTTTAGTAAGGTTTACCTTCTGAATAAAATATCTGCTTTTTTTCTGCTCCCCAAACTCTACATTGACATTATACAAATATATATTAATTCTTAACTTGTCCATAGGCCAGCTTTTCTTTTAATATCTTATTGCTATTAGCATCAATTTTGTCTACTTTAGCATGTTATTGACATTGACTTTATCTCAGAGGGACCAGGCATAATGGAGCTAATTGAATTAAAATAATAAGATTTTGTCTCCAAAATTTCTTAAAATATTTTCTGTATGTTTATTTTTTAAAAACAATAAGCATGGCTGTTAAGTATATTTTTCAGTTCATCTGACTACATACATCCTATAGATTGAGAAAGAATGCTAACTTTCTTTTCTATAAAAGAATTTCCATTTAAAGCTAGTGTTTGCCCCATTTTGGCACTAAAAAGATCATAAACAGTTCAGAAAAACTCAGCAGAAACAATGAATTGTAGAGTCCCCCTTGTGGAATTTTTAAATATGGCAGTAATCCATTTGGAAAAGAAAGGCTTTAATAACCATGCTTATTAGGCTAAAAATACTCTTACCCCAAATAAACAAAATATGACCTGGTAATTCTTAAATGGGGAATGGTGGTGATCAATGGATGGATTACTGAGTCAACATATCCACATTCACATCCTAGGATTCTGATTCCTCCAAGGGGAGAATGCCAGCCAACAATTAACTAAAAAATAAAGGCCATAACTTACTCACGTACAATACATAATTGTCCAGCAAATATAAGCTGAGCTACAGGAAGAAGTTTGGGTGAATGGTGGTAATTTTAGATGGATGAAGGAAGCAACAATTACTATAAATTTCTTCTTCAAAGAAGACATTTAGTGAGAACATCTAAGAAAAAATATATTTTTGCTCCTGGATATAGGACATATTGTGGAAGGACAAATCTGAAGGAAGTTTTTTTTAAAACTTTATTGGTACATCTTAGCTATACAATATAATGACATTCATCATTAGAGATTTGTACCTTTCCATAATATATCTTGATTCTTATTTTTCCCTATTCCCCTGTAGTTTTATCTATTCAGTAGTACAGCAGCTAATAGCAAAATTTAAAATTGCAGTTTTATATTTGAAAGACACTTGCAGTCATTTGTCATGCTTTTTACAGAATGAAATATTTGCCTTTGTGATTTTTATTATGAGGTCCTTATGTCCATATTTTATGTTTCAAAAATCCTTTTCTACAAAGATTTGCAGATGAAATCAGGTCAAAATGAAGGAATGGAAAGAGACAGAATTTCTGGTTTGGGAATATAGTGTTAAAGAGACTTATATAACATTATTACTTGATTTGGGGGCCTTAGAATTAAAGAACCCAAGTTTAGAGACTCACTATATATCTATAGTAATCAAGAGAGTGTGGCAGATGGATAGGCACATAGATCAATGTGACAGAATAGAGAGATCAGAATGGACACAACCAAGTATGGTTAGTTGATTTTGAATAAAAGTACAGAAGCAATTCAAGAAAGGATAGTCTTTCAACAATTGGAAATACTGTACATAGGTTAAAAGAAAATGAAAAAGGAAAAAGAAAAGAAAAATTAAAAAGAAAGTTTCAACCTAAACTTCACACTTTACATAAAAATTAATTAAATATGGATTATAGTCCTAAATGCAAAGAGCAAAATAATAAAACTGTTAAGGAAGTGAAAAGGCAAGCCAAAGACTGGGAACAATATTTACAAATCATATATTCTAAACATTTGAAAGACTCTCTAAAATCAACAGTAAAAAAGAAAACACTCCAATTAAAAAATGGGCAAAGACAGGAAAGGACATTTCACAAAAAAAGATACAGATGGCAAATGAGCACATGAAAGGATGTTCAACAGCAATAGCTTTTAGGACAATTCAAATTAAAGCCAAAAAGTGATTATACCATACACCTTAAAAGAATGCCTAAAATAAAAATTAATGACAACATCAAAATTTGGCAAGGATGTCGAAAAAGCAGGTCATTCGTGGGATGGATTACTGGTGGGAATGTAAAATGGCATAGTCACTCTAGAAAACATTTTTATTGTTTTTATAAAGGTCAATATATGCTTACAACATGACCCAGCAACCTTGCTCCTAGGTGTCTTCTCAAGAGAAATGAAGAGATGTGTTCATACAACCCACTATATGGAAATGTTTATAGCAGAATTATTTGCAATATTCACAATCTAGTTATAACGCAAGTGCCCTACAACTGGTGATCATTTATAGTGGAATACCGCTCAGCAATAAAATGGAACAAATTACTGATGGAGACAACATGTATGGTTCTAAAGAGCATTACACTGAATTTTAAAACCCAATTCCAAAAATTATTTTGTTGTGATATCATTTACACAACACTCTGAAACTAACACATTTATAGTGATGAATAATAGATTAGTGTTTACTAAGTGTTAAAGCTGTCTGCAGAGTATGATATAGTGTTTAATGGAGTTTCTTTAGGTTATGGAACAGGTCTGCATCCTCATCAAAGTACTACTGCTGAGGATGTCTATGAGCCATTTATTGAAATTAGGCCACAATCTTTGTAGAGCAGGAATGATCTCTTGGGACATGAAGAGAGATAAGGGAGTGTAGAGAAATTCCACTTGATGCCTCAGTATTGAAATTTTGTCTTTTGGTGCCAATAATTATAAAATGAATAAAATAATACTGTTTTCTAATTTTAAATGATGACCAAGTGATTAAGGTAAATGTTCAATGGTAAAGAATTTCTTTTATAATAGCATGCTGCATAAACACTACAGTTAATACATTTTTCTTATTAGTTACTGTTTTCTTGCCCAAAAGGTTTACATTTGTCAGGAGTTTCTGTGTTCTCTCAAAGTTTGTATAAAACCAGAGAAGTGAGTACTGACACTAAAGGCAAAAGGGAATTATGACTGCCAGTGCACTGTTAGGTATAAAGGAATTTTAGTATGCTTTAGATGGGGATCATGAGTTAAAAAGTTAGTAATCTATTACACCTTGGTATGGTGGCGCACACCTGTAATCCCAGCACTGGGTGGCTGAGGCAGGAGGATCACAAGTTGAAACCCAACCTAGGCAACTTGGAGACATAGCAAAATAAATATAAAATAAAATAAAATGTGAAAAGGAAGGTCTAGAAAAGTAGTTCAGTGCAAAGACTCTGGATTTAATCCCTAGTACCACCAAGAAAAGAGTTAGTATAGTCTAAACATATTTAATGCTATTAATGATTAATGATTAAGGCTTCAAAATGAAACCTTAGCCACATATTATTTATTAGCAGAAAGCAGTCTTCTTTCTTTTATCAAAGAGAAAATTGATGCTTTTCATAAAAAGCAATGTGTAGTCAAAGTAGTAATAAATTAAACAAACACTTATTGAATGGTTACTGTTTTAGTTACTGTGATAAGCATTGTGATAGCTTGTGAAACAAAACATATAAGGTCTTTGCTTTCATAAATTTATAATACATCAGGAAAAGAAAAGATTTTAAAAATAATACAAACAAATGTTTCATTTGTTTATGACATCAAAAGCAGGGTACTGCATGAGCATACCATGGGGTATATAATACATGTGGAAGGCTTCTCTGAAGAAATGACATTTAGTCTGAGATCCGGAATACAAAGAGTCATTAGTCAGGTGAAAACAGAAAGGTCATTTTGGGTGAAATAATTAGCATATACAGAAGCTTTGAGATAGGAAAGAAGAGTTTAGAGAATTCATGGAAATAAAATGTGTCTGAAAGGTAGTAAATGACAGATACAGTAAATAAAGGTTGGTAAGACAGAAAGCAGTGAGATTAGGAAAGGAGTATGGATCTTATTTTTAGTACAATGGGAAGCCATCAATTTTTGGTACAGGAATGACATGATCAAAATTTTCACGTCTTAAAATATTTTCTTAGTCTACCGGGGTCATTTGTACAATTTGGAAAAACAATAAGATATTTAATAAGCTATATTTATTTTCTTTCCCCACATCTTACTATTGTGGAAGAGCTCTAGATTCCTCCAATAGCCTTGGCTTCTCCTACTAACTTCATCCTTCATGAAGTGTGTAGCTGTGAACAAGTCAGTAAGAATTCATCACAATTGTTTAGTGCTTATAGTTTCACAATATTTTAATCTATATTTTCTTTAACTTCATAACAACCCAAATAAATCCATAGAGCAGACTTGTTATCATTTAAATGGAGTTATATATAAATAACTGTAAACTGTCTTGCAACTAGTTAGTGGCTGCTTGGTATCTAGGATGTGTGTTTTCTGGCTTCTTCTGTTTTTTTCCAAAACTCCAGCATGCTGACTTCTGTACCACCTCTCTTTCTTAATTTCTCCACATTTCTAATAGAAATACTCCCTCTGTTGTCTAATAATCACAGGAGTTGTGTGGCTCAAATGAGATAAAGAAAATGCAAGCTGTTCCAAAAGCATGAAGCACTATTCAAAAATAAGTATCTCGTAATTCTAAATCCCAGTACTGCCATGAATGTTGGCAAGAATTAAAGGGGATACACACTTTTATTCAGAGAGAAACAGGAAGAACAAGTTAGCCCCAAAGAGACATTATTCCTGGGGACACTTTCAGGTAAGAAAGCTACTTTAGGGCATTCTCCATAAAAGCCAAGATACGCAATCAACCTAAGTGTCTATAAAGAGATGAATCCATACAGAAACTGTACATGTACACAATGGAGTATTATTTAGTCACAAAATGAATGAAGTCCTATCATTTGCAACAACATGAACGGAGCTGGAAGTAATTATACTAAGGGAAATAAGCCAGAAACAGAAAGACACATACTGTGTGATTTCACTTATATGTGGAATGCAAAACTTCGAATTCACAAAAGCAGAGAATAGAATGGTGGTTAACATAGGTAAGAGGAGTGGAGGTATTTTGAAAGATTTTGGACAAAGTATGCAAACTTTCAGTTAGACACCAGGAGTAAGATCAGAGATCTATTGTACAACATGGTAACTATCATTAAAACAATATATTGCATTTTGAGAAATGGTAAGAGGCTTTTTATTTTCTTCATTTAATTAATTAATCAATTTATTTATTTTGAGACAGGGTCTTGCTATGCTGTTCTGGCTGGTCTTGAATTCCTGGGTTCAAATGACCTTCCTGCCTAAGCCTATCAAGCAGCTTAGAGTACAGGTGGATGCTACAGTACAGTGCCTGGTTCAAAGACAGATTTTAAATGTTCTCACCAAAAAGAAATGATAAATGTATGAGGTAATAGATATGTTAGATAGCTTGATTTGGGCACTCCACAATTTATACATGTATTAAAACATCTTTTATACCCTAGGCATGTACAATTTTATTTATGAATTAAATAAATTTAGTTTAATTTAAAATAAATTTGCTTTAAGATTCTAGTCCTGAATATAATGAATTTTGCATAAGTAGGCACTATTCATGCCTATGAGCAACTTCTGAGAAGACCCTGAAACTTCTGTTTATCTCCTCGGTACCTAGTGTATGTGGGGTCCTGAACAAGTTAGGCACACAGCAAATAACTGTTGAACAGAGTGAAACTCCATGAGATTTTCCCCCAGCTCCCATGGATTGAAGCAATGACTCAATTTATTTGACCGCATGGCATCCTTTATTTCCTTAGGGATGAATTTTTTATAAAGCGAGTTCTAATGAACATTGATTCAAAAAATATCACTAAATAGCCATAGAAAATAGTTTCATGTTCAGTAAGCTTGGGAAATTATAAAGTTTGCATTGCTTAGAGCTTCACAAAACATTAAAAGCTCCAGAGTAGTCTAAATCACAGTGGGGTCACTAGACTTTGCAAGAACATAAGTATTTCAAAATAACAAGAAGAAAAGAGTTCAAAGATTCATGATACACAGAAATGATAAGTATTTGAGGAGAAGAAAAGGCTAACTATCCTGATAAGATCATTATCCATCACATACATGTATAGAATTATCATACTCTACTCTGTAAACATGTACAAATATTATGTGATGAAAGATTTTAAAGCCTCAATAATTCTTTTTCTAAAGTAAATTGGTTACTTGTAATTATTTAAATTTTATTTTATTGGTACATTTTAGGTATACAATATAATGATATTTATCATTGGAAATTTGCACCTTTACATAATCTCTCTTGGTTCTTATTTTTCACCCTTCCCCTACTCTCCCTTCAACACCTCCATCCCTCCCTATTCACAAAGAATTTATTTCCATTTTTTCATTTTCTCACATTAATTCATTCCCTTCTTTCCTTTCCCCTACCCCTCCCACTTCCCCTTCCCCTTTGCCCCTTTTCTTCCTATTCCACATTATCTATTATACCTTTTAGTCATTGTTTACACTTTCAGTTTCTTACACTAGAGGAACTATTTGGTATTTACACATGTGTGTCCTATTTATTTCAATTAAGAGTATAGCCTCAATGTGCATCCATTTAGCTATAAATGTCTCTAATTTCTCATTTTTGATGGCTGAGTAGTACACCACTTTATGAAAAAAACGTATTTTCTTTATCCAGTCTGCTGTTGATGGGCAATTGGGATGCTTCCAAGTTTTAGCTATTACAAATTGTGCTGCTATGAACATGGGTCCACATATATCAATATGGTATGATTCTTTTAATTCTTTAGGGAAGATTCTCAGCAGGGGAATAGCTGGGTTAAAAGGGACTTCCAAGCCTAGCTCTTTGAGGTATCTCCATACTGATTTCCACAGTGGTTGCACCAGTCTACACTCCCACCAGCCGTGGAGCAGTGTTCCTCTTTCCCCACAGCCGCGACAGCATTTGTTATAGGTTGATTTCATGATACTAGCCATTCTTTCTGGGGTGAGGTGGAATCTCAGCGTTGTTTTCATTTGGAACTCTCCAATGACCAGTGATGTTGAACATGTTTTCATGTATTTAGTTGTTAATTCTACTTATTTTTTGGGGAAATGTCTGTTCATTTCAGATGCCCATTTTTGGACTGGGTCTTTAAATTTGGGAGGTCTGATTTTTTTAAGCTCTTTATAGATTCTCGATAGTAGACATTTGTCTGAGGAACAGCAGGTGAAAATTTTTTCCCACATTGCATGTTTTCTCTTCACACTGCTGGTGATTTCTCTTGCTGTGCAAAAGCTTTTTAATAAGAAGAGATCCCACTTGTAGATTGTTTGTGCTAGTTCAAGGGCAACTGAGGTTTTGTTCATAAAATCTTTTCCTACATAAAATCTTTTTTTATCTAACTTCTGTTCAAGATGATTCAGGGTTTCTATTTTAATATTTAGATCCTTAATCTATTTTGATTTTAGTTTAGTGCATGGTGAGACATATAGGTCTAGTTTTAGTCTTTGGCAAGTTGAAACCCAATTTTTCCAGCACCATTTAGTAAGAGGCTATCTTTCCTCCAGTGAGGGTTTTTGGTTCCTTTGTCAAAGATGAGGTGGCTGAGTGTGTCTGGAGTTGCTTCTGCATCTTCTAATCTGTTCTACTGGTCCTCAGGCCTATTTCTTTGCCAGTACCATGCTGTTTTTATCACAATAGCTTTGTAGCATAGTTTCAAGTTGGGGGTTGTGATACCCGCTGTCATATTTCTGTTACCTAGAATTGCTTTTGCTATTCTGATCTCTTCTGGTACCAAATGAATTTTTGGATTGTTTTCCCAAGGTCCATGAAGTATGCTGCTGGGATTTCAATTGGGATTGCATTGAACCTATAGAGCAATTTTGGAAGTATGGCCATTTTCACTATGTTGATCCTTCCTACCCAGGAGCAAGGGATGTCTTTCCATTTTCTGGTATCATCTTCAATCACTCTTTTCAGAGTGCTATAGTTTTCGAGAAGAGTTCTTTGATTTCTTTTGTTTGGTTTATTCCAAGGTACTTCAGTTTTTTGGATGCTATTATGAAAGGAATTGTTTGCCCTATTTCTGTCTCAGTGAGACTGTTGTTCGTATACAGGAAAGTTATTGACTTTTTTGTATTAAATTCTTTTATTGCTACATAGTAGGTATACAACACAATTACATTTCTCATTGGGAATTGTACCTTTACATAATGCATCTTGGTTCTTATTTTTTCCCCATTCCTAGCCC
>NW_004624803.1:341894-398382 GCF_000247695.1 Heterocephalus glaber | reverse complement strand
AAAGAGGATAGCTACTCCTGCTTTTTTTCAGGTTCCTGTCACATGGACTATTGTTTTCCACCCTTTAACTTTCAGTCTATGAGTTTCTTTTTGAATTTGGTGTGTTTCTTGTATGCAACATATTGTTGGATCTTGCTTCTTGACCCATTCTGCCAGTCTATTTCTTTTGTTTGGTGAATTGACACCTTTAACATTGATGGTTATAACTGATATGTATTGAGTTATCATTGTCATAACTTTTTCTTTTTGTTGGATTCTCACCCTTTGCATTTCATTTCTCGTCATGCCTGATGGATTCATTCTGCTGTGCTTTCTGGGGTTTTGATCCTCCTTGTCTTTTCCTAGGGTATTGTCCAAAATTTTTTGGAGTGCTAGTTTTGTATTCATGAAGTTCCTCATGTGCTCTTTGTCATGAAAGTATCTTATTTCTCCATCAATTTTGAAAGATAGTTTTGTAGGGTACATCAACCTGGGTTGGAGGCTGTTTTCCTTTAGGACTTGTAATACATCATTCCAACCTCTTTTTTACCTTGATGGTTTGCATTGAGAAGTCTGCGGTGATTCTGATGGGTTTTCCTTTGTATATGCTTCATTTCTTTTCTCTCACTATTTGTAGAAATTTGTTCTTCTCTTGGGTTTCTGGAATGTTAACTATTAAATGCCTATGTATAGATTTTTTTTGATCAAGGCTGGTTGGAGTCCTATATGCCTCACTTATTTGTATGTCAAGTTCTTTCCCCTGCTAGAGAAGTTTTCTGCCATTACTTCTGTGAACATTTTTTTTGTCATCTGCACACTCTCCTGTTTCTTCATTGACTCCAATCAGTCTTATGTTATTCTGCTTTGCATCATCTAGCAGCTTCTGGAATGATTTCTTGTTATTCCTTACAATGTTAAAGCAATTTTTCTTTTCCTGGTCATTAATTGCAATCTGATCTTCTATTTCAGAAATTCTGTCCTCACATTGGCTCATTCTCTTGCATAGACTTTCAATGGAGTTTTTAATCTCCTGGAAATCTGTTTGCATTTGTTTTATGGATTCCATTTGTTTCCTATGTTGGGATTCCATTATATTCCTCAACTCCTCTCTAGATTTATTAATCATGTCTTGTATTATGAGCACAATCTCAGCTGTTACCTTAGAAATTATTTCTGATTTCATTTTTTCCAGATCCTCTTTTGTTGCCAGTTTAGGGAGTCCAGGTGGTTGAGCATCAGAGTGTTCCATCTCTTTTCCCTTTGGGGATGCTCTAGGTGATCTGGAAGTCTGCTTTTGAGACTTGTTTACGTGTCTTCTCATTTTGACTGGGATGGGGCAGGTTGTGCTGCCGACGCCCATGTGGCTCACCTCCTCTGCACTGGGAGCAGTGGTATGGTGGCCCAGAAGACACCTCTGGGCTGGGAGTGGTGGTACAGCTTGCTTACTTGTAATTTTGTTGAGACTATTATTTCCCACAACTCTAGAACACTTTTTTCCCTTATAATGCTTAGCAATATCTTATAAATTTTGAAATAAGGTTGGAAAAATGCTTTATGGCTTTCACTGTATATTCATATGTAACTTTGTGTACCCAGAAGAATTAAACCACTACTTACTTTGATAGCATGTATTTTCTCCTCACCTCATCAGAAATTAAGGTCTAGAAAGATCCTTGGTTAAGAATTGCTGTCTCTCAAGCTGTTCTAGCTGAAATTTTGTAGCTGCAATAGTGCAAAATCTGAGACATGTAAGAGAGTGGTGAGCAATGAAAGAATGGAGCCAAGACTATTTTCACTATCCTGGTAAATATTTCTTTCACTAAAAAACAATCTATCTTACAAATCATATGACAGTTATGTCTAATATAGGTCATGAGAAACAGGAGGCACCTAGTAAATGATCGTTGATTCTCGTAATCATTATGGGGTCAGAATCATATCTCTGACAATCACTTTTTTGTTCTGGGGAGAAGGTGTGTGTGTGTGAATGTGTACATATGTTTGTATGTATAACCCAGAAATTCCACTTTAGGGTATACTCCCAAAGAAATAAGTGCATATATATGCTAAAACATATTTTTTAAAACCTTTCTAAGATGTTACATATACCAGTAAAAACTGAAACTAAATGGCCATCAAGGTGTTGCTCTACACCCATAAGAGGGAGCAACAATGAAAAGAGTAAACTTCTACAATATGAATGTACCTCATTTATATTAATCTTGAGTAGAAGGATACATACCATATTTATTTTATTTTATATGAGGTTTTAAAAGGACTGCCATTAAGATAAGATGAGAGAAGTTATAATGGTGATTATACTAGTAGGCTACTGATGGGCAGTAGACTGAGACTTTTGATTATTTTCTTTTTCTTATTCTGGGTGTCAGTTACACCAGTATAGTCAGGGACTGCCACTAGCATGCAGAGAAAGGGAATGTCAACTTATGAGGAAACTATACCCTGAATTTCTAAGGGATGATAAGTGGTAATAATGGCCCATAGTTGAGAATGAAGCTCAACTCCTAAGAGAAAAGTAAAAAGAGACTAATGTTTTGGTAGATACATGTAGATCATGAGGATCTGAGGTTTTTTTTCTATTGAGATATAAGTGGTATAATAGGTTGGATTAATTTTATACTGTAACAATACTGGATAACTTATATG
This sequence comes from Heterocephalus glaber, assembly GCF_000247695.1. Next base: position 395,736 of record NW_004624803.1, on the reverse strand, counting down.
GAATATGTTCTATTTTGCCTTCCTATGGACTTTCTAGATTTAGGAATTGTTTTGTTAGTTTGTCATCATGCTCAAAACTCAAATAAATGTCACGCATTAATCAGAATTTCTCAGTCAGTACTGAAATCTCATGTGGTTTAACTAGAAAAGCAACCATTACAAGAATAATTCAGGAAGAAGAAACAGGCTATGGAAAGGGGTAGAGGTTTGAAAAAAACCCTCTTACTCCTTTGGATAATTAAAAAGATTGCATTATGGCTTGAATAGAGTCAGGTAAGAAATTGATGGAAAATGAGAAGAAAGGTAGCAGGGGCCAAGTTATGGAGTATTCTCAACAACCCACTTCCATTCCACTGGCTTCAAACTATTTTGTACAAAGATACTGATGCAGTCTACATGTATCTCCTTGCTTTTGTAAAGTAAGGTAGCACATAGACAGTATATATTAGAACTCTAAGAACCTCTACAAAAATCTAACTGTAACATAAATATATCAGAAGAGTAGAAATTTTCATCTGATTTTATTTACAGGTTTTTTTATGATATGCCAAGCATTGTTCTTATTACTTTATAAATATTAATCCAGTAATCTTCATAGCAATTCTGTTAAATAGATTCCAATATTATTACTATTATTCCTGTTTAAGAGATTGGAAAGATTAGGTTGAGAGAAATTATCTGATTCACTTAAGATAGCACAATTTGTAAGTAGAGTAACTAGGCTCTGACTCTTGTCTTCTGGTTCAGAGTTCATATTCTTGACCATGTCAGTATTCTGCCTCTTCACTGTCTGAGACTCAGAAACCCTTATATACAAGCATATTTAAAAAGTATTCATGAATGTGGATTTTATTAAAGGAGCATATAGTAACTCCTATAGAGTAAAACCTTGGATTGTAAGTAACTTGTTCTATGAGTATCCTGCAAGATGATCAAGCATTTCTAATAAATTTGAGAAATGAGTGATGTCTTGCAATATGAGTATAAGTGATGCTAAATGTCACATGATCACAACTGAGCCAATGGTTCTCTCTCTCTCTCACTGAAGGATTGTGTGTAATGTCACATTTCTGTGAAATATCAAAAGAAGGCAAGAGGAAGTGTCATTAGATAGGTTTCTTGTTAAAGTTGCACTAAGAGAAAAAGACTCCATTAGGCCAATAGATAAGTGATTCCATTAGTAAAAGTTGTCTTACAAGGCCGGGGATTTAGCTCAGTGGTTCTGCCACCTGCCTCACGAGCACAAGAACCTGAGTTCCATCCTCGGTACCAAAAAAAAAAGCTGTCTTACACAATAAAACTTCCCCTCTCTTGTCTCCCTCACACCAGCCAGAAAGATTTTTGAAGGTAAGTGCAGGTTAATTTCTTTATTCTTCTTTATATTTTGTACTTTCTTTTTTTTGTATTATATTTCGGTACTATAATCATTTTTATATGGATATTTTTGGGTTGTGGAATGAATCATCTGAGTTTTCATTATTTTTTCCGGGGCAATTCACTTTGATATACAAGTGCTTTGGATTACAAGCATGCTTCTGGACTGAATTATGCTCACAAACCAAGGTTTAAGTGTTTATTTGTTGGAAAATCATATACATAACCATTCAAGCAATTTAGAGCTCATATTATTCAGATTTAAAATGCAGGAACATTTTAAAAGCTTCATCAGCTTGAAATTACTTTTTAAATGATGCCAATTGATTTCAAGTCAATTTGAGAGGATTAAGGGATAATATGGATTTGCCAAGTACTTTTTCATGTCAAGGAAATATGAGGGCACTTGTAAAATTACACTGTATATTTAACAGCTTTAAGTGTAGTGTGGGTTTTAAATTCTTTGCCTTTATCTTTGAAACTAACTTTGTAGAATGAAATGATGGCTACACCAGTTACCAAAGCAGAGGTTACAATTTTGAACACTTGTAGGTTGGAGGTGGCAGTATTATGAGCTACTTGCCACTATTTACTGCTTTGGGGGTGTCTCTTAAGGTGCAACAGGGGGAAAAGGAATGGGAACTTGGAAAACTGGCAGAGATTTACTGCCCCCATTCTCATTTCAGACAGAATGGCTACATTGTCATCTTTTACAGAGGCTAAGCTTATGCACAACAGTTAAAATATTAGGTTGTATGACTTAAAAGCTTATAAATGACACTGAACAACATGTAATTAAGTTTTCATTTATTTCTTTTTACCAAGACTTATTAAGGTTATGTATTTACTCCTCATAGGATGATTATTACAAAAAGTAAAAAGCCCAGCAAGTAAAAAGTATTGGTGATGATGTGGAAAAATTGAAACCCTTGTGAAATGCTGGTGGGAATGTAAAATTGCTGTGGAAAGTGGTACAGCAATTTCTTTAAAAATTAAGCACAGAATTATTATATGAGCTAGCAATTTCACTTCTAGATATTTGTCAAAGTGAAAGAGAATCAAACATATTTGTGCACTCATGTTCATAGCAGCATTACTTATAACACCCAATAAGTGGAAGCAATCCAAATGTCCCTTGATGAATGCATAAAAAGTGGTATATCTGTATGATAGAATGTTATTTAGCCTTAAAAATGAAGCAAATTCTGATACAGGCTATACTATGGAGGAACCTTGAAGACATTGTGCTAAGAGAAGTAAACCAGTCACAAATGTAAAATTTCACTTACATATGACAACTAGGAGTTAAATTCATTAAGACAAAAAAATACAATATCAGTTTCCAGGGGTTGGGGATGGGGTTAGTGAATGGGGATTTTGTTTTTAATGACCACAGAGTTTCAGTTTCACAAAATGAAAAGGTTCTGGAGATTGATAGTAGTGATGGCTGTACAATGAAATCAATGCACTTAAAATTGTTAAAATAGTAGCAATGCATATAATTTATCCACAATAAAAATGTTTTAAGAAGCAGTATTATAGAATATAAACCTACTGAATAAAGATGAATAGCTTTCCTAAGGACTAACAAGAGAGACGTATAATCTTGTCCACAAAAGACATTACCAAGTACATTTAAAATGTTTTATTGTTATTATTTTTTACATTCTCTGATGAAATAATCTTTTAAAATTGTTTATTAATGTATGTTTGCAATACATAATAAACACATTCATCATTGGGAATTGGTACATAGACCTATCAATATTTTTTTGAAAGTGATTGCTTTGGGTAAGAATTTTGGTTTTACCTTAGTAAAGATTAAGGAATTAAAAAAGAAAGATTCTTTAAGGTTATACACAGCAAAATTCTTCAACCATCTAAATTGTTAGGCCACAATTATTCATTATTCATATGAATGAGTCATATGGTCGAGTTCACTGTTGTAATGCACCAATCAATTTATGTGAAGCAATTAAACTATTTCCTGTGCTTGGATATAGCTCAAATTGTTCTTGATAGGGTCAAATTGTTCTTGTACTTTTGTTCTAACTTCAGCAGGTTAAATTATCTTAATTATGCTAGTCAAACCTAAAGGACTATTTCAGACCCCAAAACTATGCATTACTGAAATATTATTTCATTAAGAACATTACAAAGGCAAGCCACTGATATTATCAAGCCAACTTGGAAGGGTTCAAACCTGGAAATCAAAGTATTATGAGTCATCCAATGTTACAGAGCAAGCTGTTTACAAACCTGGAAATAAAACCAGACTTTTAAACCTAATTATCTTTCCAATAGTTAAATGAAGCTCACATTACATACCACCAAACAGAGCAACTTAGGGTTAAAATTGCATTACATTTCTGAAAAAGAAAACCCCATTAGATTGCAAGAACTGACTTTTCTTAATGACATGTTAATAAAAATATCAAGGAAGGTTAGTATGTACCAAACCTTGTTCTACTTTGTACAGGTTCTCACCTGCTTCCTGAAAGTCAACTATAATTGAGGTGGAAAAGTCTTTTAGAACTCTTTGATTTCCATATTGTACAGAAACTGTAGCTGGGAGTTTGCAAACTGGACAGGGGTTATTAATCCTGAGTTAAAATTCAATGACTCTGGTAAGTACTGTAAATTAGAGTCTCTATAGCAAAGCCTTTTCTCTTTGTAACCAAAATGAGATGTATAATTTTTTGAAATTGGTTTTATTCCTATTAACTTTCAATCATTTTTAAAAGATTTAATTTGAAGTTTGAAGATATAGTCCATTTTGTCTCCGCATATATTATTTTTCCCATTTCACTTGGAAACTGAAGGATGTAGTGACTTAGGAAAATGGAAAAATACCAGACCCTTTCAGTTTTGCTTTGGATATGTTGTAGAAAGTAAGTGCTAGTAGGCAGAGCCCAAACACATAAATCAACCATTAATTTTTAAGTCTTCTCTCATTAGAGGTGTTTTTGTTATTGCTACTGTTCCTTTGTTGGTTTTCAAATTAAATTTTACTTATTTTAATATAGGTAAATCCATAGAAAGTGTTATTAGTCTCTTGTTACACTTCCAGAAAAGTTTTATGCATATATGTGCATGCATACATAAACACACATTCAAACAAAAATTATCTTTATTTCCTTTTTAATCACTGTTAATATAGTATATACTTATTTATACATCTTGAATTTTTCATTTTAAATTATATCTCAAAATTGTCTCATACTAAACAAAAAGCTTCCATGTATTTTTTGTTTGTTTCAGCTGCATAGTATTCCATATTATCGTTGTATGATAACTAAGTTTAATCGGTTCCCTGAGGATGATATCTAGGTTGTCCAAATTATTTGGTATTACCACAATTTTCATTAAAACACCTTGGGCATAAATTACATTATTTTTCCTATATACAAATTGATCACCAGGATAAATTCTAGAAAGTAGAAAATGCTGTGAAATTATTGACTTCTAATGCTTGTTTTATGGGAGATTTTCTCTATGTCCCTCACCCCTGTACTGAAGATTGAACCATGGACCTTCATGCAGCACTATGTCCCCAGTGCCCACATTCACCTCCTCCTTCTATTTGGAGACAGGGTCTTGCAAGTTTCTAAGTTGCCCAGGCTGGCCTTGAATGTGTAATTCTCCTGCCTCAGCCTCCCAGAGTGCAAAGTTTACCATCATTCCCTACCATGCCTGGCTCTCTATCATCTTGAGTGGGTTTCTCATATTAGATTTTTCTAAAATATTATCCACTTCATTGTGGTATTGAAATTTTCACAAAGTTGAGTAAGTAGTCTTATATTATTGCATTTTTAAAAATTAAGTTTATTTTTAACTGATACATAAAAACAAAATACTGTGCCCGTTAATGGAGTACAATGTGTTGTTTTGATACATGTATACATTGTGCAATGTTTAAATCATTTTAAACATACCCATCTCCTCAAACATTGATCATTTCTTTATAGTGAAAACATTTAATATCTTTTCTTTTAGCTTTTTGTGACATACAGTACATTATTGTTTTCTATAGTAATCATACTGTGCAACAGCACACCAAAGCTTCTTGCTTCTATCTAAATGTAACTCAGTACCCATGCTTCTTTTGATTACATTAGCTTTATTTTTCTATTGCTTTTATTCAATGACCCAAGTTTTTAAAATTTCTTTTATTATTCTTTTATGATTTTAATTCCTGATTTCTGATTTCCATTGATTTATTTTGCTTGTTTTCTCTCATATTTAGCTAGACAATTCGTAAGACTACAGAGGTTAATTTAGGCCTTCTCTAGAAGCATCACATAAGTTCTAATATGTAACATTTTTATTATCATCACTTGTCAGGTATTTAACAACTTAAGGTTTATTTTCTTTTTGTATTATTTTATAGTATCTAAAGCACAACTTTATTTTCTGATTTTGTTGTTAGTTTAACAAATAATTGTACCTGGTTATAAAAGTATCAAAGAACTCCACCTTTATAATTATGTTATCTATGTATTTTATACTTATTTTTTGTGTATTTGACCTAGCATAGAAAGAGGAAATAAATACATGTAACACCTATTATGCACTTCTATCTACTTTTTTAAAAAAATTCTTTTACTGGTACATTTTAGGTATACAATATTTTTACGTTTATCATTGGGTGCTTGCACCTGTACATGATGTATCTTGTTTCTTATTTTTCCCCATTACCTGTGCATCCTTCACCCCCTCCATCCTTCCCTATTTACACAGATTTCGTTTCCATTTTTTTCTTTTCTCATAATTTTTCCTTTTCTTTCTTTCCTTTCCTCTTCCCCTCCCACCACCCCTACACCTTTGGACCTTTTCCTATTTCAAATTACCAATTATTCATTTTAATCATTTTAATCTTTATTTACACTTTCAGTTTCTCATACTAGAGAAACTATTTGGTATTTGCACATGTGTGTGCTATATATTTCACTGAAGAGTATGGCCACAATATACATCCATTTAGCTATAAATGTCTCTAGTTTCTCATTCTTTATAGCTAATACTCCATTTTATGAAAAAAAACCCCACATCTTCGTTATCCAGTTTCCAGTTGATGTATCTTCCCCAAAGAATTAAGAGAATCATAGCACAGCGACATATGTGCACCCATGTTTATAGTGGCACAGTTTGTAATAGCTAAAGCTTAGAAACTTCTATCTACTTTAAAAAAATATCCTGTTGTATTAACTACATATGTTGTGTCCATGTTATTTGATACATAAATATTTTTGGTGGCTACAACTTCATTGTGAATTGTGACTTTTAGTATTATCCAAAGGTACTCTTCTGATTCATTAAAAATTTTTGCATGAGATCTAACCTTGTATGATATTATTGTTATGAATTCAGCTATTCTTTTTTGTACCCTTTTGCACATTCTTTTACTTTCAACCTTTCTAAATCACTTCATTATAGGTGTCTTTTCAGCACAGTGATTTTTTTTGTGATGTCACTTAATAATGTTTTCTTTTTATTGGTATATTTAGTTCATTTACTTTCATTGAAATTTTGTTATGTTTTGGAGCCAGTCCCAGTGCCCAGGAGGAGGATCCCCAGCCACCATTCCACCACTCCCAGCCCAGAGGAGGTGAGCCAATCCCAGCACCCAGGATGAGGCTCCCTGGCCACCATTCCACCACTCCCAGGGCTAAGGAGGTGAGCCAATCCCAGTGCCCAGGAGGAGGCTCCCCGGCCACCATTCAACCACTCCCAGAACAGAGAAGGTGAGCCAATCCCAGTGCCTGGGAGGGGAGGCTCCCTGGCCACCATTCCACCACTTCCAGGGCTAAGGAGGTGAGCTGCGTGGGCACCAGCAGCACCCCCACCCCCTGTGAAAATGAGAAGACAAGTAAACAAGCCTCAAAAAGAGACTTCCAGATCACCTACAGCAACCAGAAAGGGAGACAAGACAGAACAATCTGATACTCAACAACCTGTACTCCTTGAAGTGGCAACAAAGGAGGATCTGGAAATAATGAAATTAGAAATAATTTATCAAGTAACAGAAGAGATTGTGCCTATAGTGCAAGGCATGATTAATAAATCTATAGAGGACAAAGATAAAAAAAAATAGAGGAGCTGAGGAACATGATGGAATCCCAACATAGGAAACAAATGGAATCCATAAAACAGATACAAACAGATTTCCAGGAAATTAAAAATTCCATTGAAAGTCTACACAGCATAATGAACCAATGTGAGGACAGAATTTCAGATATAGAAGATAAGATTGCAATTAGTGACCAGGAAAAGAAAAGCTGCTTTAAAATTGTAAGGGACCATGAGAAATCAATCTAGCAGTTGCTAGGAGATGCAAAGAAGAATAACATAATACTGATTGGCGTCAATGAAGAAACAGGAGAGACTGCAGATGACATAAAAAAACTGTTCAAAGAAGTGATGGTAGAAAACTTCCCAAGCAGGTGAAAAGAACCTGACATACAGCTAAGTGAGGCATATAGGACTCCAACTAACCTTGATCAAAAAAAGTCTACACATAGGCATATAATTGTTAGGATTCCAGATACCCAACAGAAGAACAAAATTCTACAAGCAGTGAGAGAAAAGAAAAAAATCACATACAAAGGGAAGCCCATCAGAATCACAGCAGACTTCCCAATACAAACCCTCAAGGCCAGAAGAGCTTGGATTGATGTATTTCAAGTCCTAAAGGAAAACAGCCTCCAATCTAGATTGATGTACTCTGCAAAACTATCTTTCAAAATTGATGAAGAAATAAGATACTTTCATGAAAAAGAGCACCTTAAGAACTTCATGAATACCAAACCAGCACTCCAAAAAATTTTAGACAAAATCCTAGGAAAAGATGAGGAGGATCACAACCCCAGGAAGCCCAGCAGAATGGATTCGTGAGGCGATACAAATTAAACCCAATGGGGGAGAATCCAACAAAAAGAAAAAGTCATGGCAAGGCTTTTAAAACTTTTAAGGTCATCTCCCTAATGAGTGTATAACTCAGTCTTGTTACTGCACTGATTAATATTTTTCTGATTCTAATGTTGCACACCTTTTCTTGTGCTATACTGGCTATTTATCATCCTCTTGTGTCTACTTTTTAATTGGGTTGTCTATTAATGAGCTGTAAGAGTTCTTTATATATTCTGGTCATATGTTATATGCATTGTAAATATGGTCTGTTTAAGGACTACTTTTCATTTAATGATGTCATTTAAAGTTCTAAATTTTGATGGAATCTCATTTATCAAATTTTTTCTTTTGTACATCATGTTTTTTTGTATCCTAGGAAGTTCTTGCCTACCCTAAATTCATAAATATTTTCCATTATAATTCCTTCTTAAAGTTTTATAGTTTTAGTCTTTCATATTTAGGTTCATAGATCCTTTCAAGTTATTTTTATGTATGGAAATAAAGGGTTGAGGTTAATTTTTTATATATGGATACCAGGTGTTCTAGTGCCATTTGCTGAAAACACTATCTTTTCCTCTGCTCTTGAATTGAGCCTATATTCTATAAAATGTTAATGTTAAATAATCTTTCAAAAATCAGTGGACCATATATGTGTGGCTCTATTTCTAGATTCTCTGTTTTATTCCAATGATCTTTATGTCTTTCCTTGCAGCAATACTGCCTTGATTACTGTAGCTTTAGAGGAAGTCTTAAAGTTAGGTACTAAACATCTTCCAACACTGTTTTTTTTTTCTTTTTCTATTTACTTTTCTAGGTCCTTTGTACTCATACATAACTTTTAAATTTCAATATCCAATTCTTCATTTATACCAAGTATACATATTTTTATATATATCTTGTGTTTTCTAATCCTGCTAAATTCAAATGCAAGTTCTAGGGCCTCCTATAGTTTTCTTTGTATTTTCTCTGTAGATGATCATTTCATGTACATATAAAGATTTTGCTTCTACCTTGCCAATTCTATCCTAATTGTGTCATTTTATTGCCAGACTATTTTGGATTAGGCCTATATTTCAAAGTTTAATGGACAGATGAAGAGTAAGCATATCTGCCCTTGTTCCCCACCTTAGGGAGAAAGCATTGTATCTTCCCCATTCATACGAGGTGTTTTTATGGGAAGTATGGGGTACATGTCTTTGATCTGTTGTAAAGGTTCTGTTCTACTTCTAGTCTCCTGATAGCTTTTACCATGAACAGCTCTATAATTTAGTTCAATACTTTTTCTCCAACTAGTGACAGGATCATATGGCTTTTTCCTTTCCTCTGTTAAAATGATGACTTTTGGGGGTGGATCTTCCAATGCTGAACCAACACTGCCATCCCTATAATAAAACCATTTTCTACATACTGCCAGATCTGACTTCTAAGAGTTTGTTTTGTTAAACAAATTTCTATCTATGTTCATACATTTTTCTTCTATTATCTTTATCCAGTTTTAGGATTAGTACAATGTGGATTTCCTAAAATGAGGGGAGAAGTGTCCCTTCTTTTTTCTGCTTTAAATGTTTGATATAATTTATCAGTTAAAATGTATATGAACCTATTGTCATATAAGTAGGTTTTCAAGCTAGGAATATACTTTCTTTAATAGGTGCTATTCAAATTTTATATTTCCTCCAGAGTCAGTTTCATTAATTTGTCTTCCAAGGTACTTCTTAGAAGTTGTCAAATTTATTTCAGAAAAGATTTTTGTAATATGCTTTCTATATCCTTTTAAATTCTGTAAAATCTGTGGTAATGTCTCTGAGATCTTGATATTGTAATTTTTAAAATGTATAATTGATATTGTGTAATAGGAAGAAAAGGTCTAAAGGAGCAGGGGAAGTGGGACGAGAAGGGAATAAAAAAATATGAGAAAAGGAAAGAAATCTAAACAAAGTCTTTGCAACTAGGGAAGGGTGGAGGGGGTGAAGGGCGAGCAGGGGAAGGGGAAGAAAAGAGGAACGAAGATACTCATGTAATGGTACAAGACCCCAGTGATGAATGTAACCGTATTTTATACCTAAAATGTACCAATAAACTTAATGGGAAAAAAATTTTTGTTATGTTTCTCTTTCCATGCCTTTTTAAAATCAGTCATTGAGTTGCTTGCTTAGTTTTTTGTTTCTTCTGCTATCTAAGAAATAGAGCTTTTATAAATTAATACATATTTTATTAGTTTACAAAGTACATAACAATGTTTCATTAGTAGCTTATTTAATCATTATAATTCTCTATTTAAAATTTTCTTTTCTTGATTATATCAGTTAGAGATGGTTGGTCAGTAAAGGAGCCATTCTAGTGTTATGTGGGAAAGATTTTAATAGAAGGACTTAGAGGGTCACAAAACCTCTGTCAGAGATGAGGAACTGAAGGTCAGTGAGGGAAGCCTCTGCTGGAGTTCATAAGATCAAGAAGTGGCAGGGTTGTAAGGAAGCTCATGTGACTATCTTAACTACCTACAGTGTAAAGAAACTGATGCATAGAAATTCAAACAGAAACTAAACTAAACATGAGGAATCTCAAAGAAAACCACTATCATTAATTTCTGCTGCTCATAGTTTATTAAGTGATTTTTCTTATGATTATCTGAAGCCATTGTAAAACTTCAAGCTGTTAATTTGTTAAAGTACTTAGGTTTACCATTGCACTGGTTATCACTGTTAAATTGTTCACTTCTTTATATTCGTCACATACAAGTGCTTGTCTTTGGAAGACTTTAAACTAGGACCATTCGGGGAAAGGATTCTGGGAAATGTAGTTTCACGTTTCTTCTATGCAATACAGAGGATACCATAGAAGAGGGTGGCAGTAATAATAGATGGGTAGAACAATAAAACCCACAAAAACTTGTATTAAAATCCTTCCTTTTTGAAATATCAAAGTATCATTTTTCCTCTATTGATTGACCCTGATAAATGTACTGCACTTATGATAAAGAAAAAAAATACTAATAACCAAATTATTAAATTAGCAGCATAAATTTAATATATAGTTAAATAAGGCACAGTTTAAGTGCTTTGCATATATTGCTTCATTTAATCCTCCTATCAACCTTATGAAAGTGAATGAATTTATTATACTAATATTTATGCTAGAGACCTGAAACACAAAAGGTTAAACAATTTGCCAAAAGTTATGTACTACTGGAGTCAGGATTTATAGACAGGCACTCTGGCTCTAGAGGGTTTGTTATTAAACAGTGCACTATTTTGTGTATTGTGTTTGTCTTTCTTCCCTTCATTTTGTTTCTCTTTACCACATACTTACAGCTAATTACATTTTATGTGTATGTGTGTGGTTCTGGAAATGGAATCTAGGGCCTTATGAATCTAGGACCTTGTGCATACTTAGAGAGAGCTTTGTCACTAAGATATACCCTTAGCTATGCCATTGAATTTAGTGTTAAAATATTAAACAATACTGTGAATAATATTGTGTGGAATAATGTTATGTCTCTATTACTTTATATATTATTTTATTGTTATTTTTTCCCTGAATATTAAAAATAAATAAGTATACAAAGATGGACTCCCACTTTGCTTCCTTCCCCTATTAAATGTTGTCTTCAAAGATTATAATGTTTATATGCTATTCAGGTACCACAATTCTACATTTGTTTTAATTTAATTCTGCAGGTTCAATATAATATTTTAGTCTTCTTGCTATGTTACCCAATTATTTCTTCATTGACTAAATTATTGGAACAGTCTTTATTTCCTTGATGATTTTATAAAATTTTCTTCTGGAATTCATTGTTGTGGAGTAATACAAAGCCAGCTCAATTTTCTCCATACAAGTAATTTAGTATTTCTGCCTGAGTATCCCAAAGACTCTTAATCATTGGGATCTAGTCATTTTACTAGGATATAGCTCATTGTTGACCATTCAGGGTCAATTTCCCAGGAGATATATTGTTCATATTCAATATGGGATTTCAAATTTTATCTTTATTTCTGGAAAGTTCTCTTGATTTATATCATGATGTATTTGCTCACTTTCATTGTTTTTAGTGTGCTGTTCAGAGACTCAAATTTTATGTACATTGGACTTTCCTCTGTTCTTTTCTCCTTAGTTCTCATAACACCCTTTTCTATTAAATTCTTCCTATTCTTTGCCTCCTGTATGTGTAATTCAGTGTGCTTATTGTAATACCTATTTTCCCTTGTGCTAGTTCTAATTTTGCCTTCATTTCTGTGGTGTCTTTTACTTTTCTGAAATATTCAAGCTTATATCTTCATCTGTTGTCTCTCTACATATCACAATTATTCTTATAGGTCATTATGTTCTTCTAGTGAGGATACTGCTTTAATGACCTTTTAAATTTCATGGTGAAATATTCTGCCATAGTTTTCATCACTTCTGTTGCAACATTATTCTGTTATTTTTAATTTGTTATACTCCTTTCCTATTCCTGTCTGTCATACTTCTTCCAGTATAAATAGATGGGTTCTTTTTCTGAGGTCATTTTTTGTTCTTATCTTTGAATGAGATGAACTTTTTCTAGGAAGTTTTTATCTTAGGATAACAGTCCATTCTAAGGTACAAGTGTCTATGCACTTTTTGTGAGTATTTTTTAACTTTTAGTTTTTTCCTAGGCAAAGGAAATGGACAGCTATTCATAATTTACAATTTCAATCACAATACTTCAAATACAGGCTGCTTCCTGGAAAGATAAATTATCTATGTGATTTGATGTTCAGTATTACTCTTCTTATTTCTCAGAAATAAACCAGTTCTGGCAAAACTCACACTGCCAGGGTACGCACACTTTTCTTCCTGGTGAAATTGAGGCACTGTCATTTCATACTTCAAAGTACCCCTTTACATTAATGGAATAAGAAAATTTCTGACTTTTTGTAAGATTTGTAGTATATTTCTCCTTTCAGTTTCTTTCTCCAGGCATGCTTGATTTCCTTATTTAGAAAAAATTCCAACTATTTTGTTTTATTTCAACATTTTGTCTATAGTTAAAATGCAATAAGTTTCCAGTACCTTTTTCTAATTCTCTTATTTCTTCAGAGTGACTTTCTAAAAAGAGAAAATATTGCCTTTACATTGTCACCCTGAAGCTATAAGTGACATATTTTTAAATAATTAGATTAAAAAACTAGATTCACAAAAAACAAACAAAAAAAAACTAGATTCAATGAGTTTCTTATAATTTTCAATACATATTATTTGTATGCTCACTAACCACCAATATTGTCCCAGTTCAAATTTTCATAAATTTTGCTGGAACACTTTATAGTTTTTCAATAAGTCTTACAAACTAAAGACAACTACTTATCTCACTATTTCTACTTTAGCCAAAATAAATCTGCTCTATTTTATGTGAACAATAAAGAAATTCAAGCTTCAGAAAACACTTTGAACCATTTTATAGCAAAAAGGAAGGCTATGTGTGTGAATGGATTTGACTAGAGATAATAGAGTTAGCTTTACTAAAAAGGAAAATCACATGAAGCTGAGTATGGGGATCCATGCCTGTAATTCCAGCACTTGGAAGGCTAGTATAGGGAAAGGCAGTGTCTAGGCAAGAAAACTATAGGCTTTGTTAAAAATCAGTAGGGAAACTTACTAAAAGGAGTTTCTGCCTTTACAGGTATACTTTATGGTTAGAGAAATTAGAAAGACAAAGGAGAGAGAGAAGCTAGACTGAGAGAGGTTCCAGGTAACACAATTACCATTAGAATTTATCAGGAAGAGTTAATAGAACACAGGAAGCCAGAAACATAAAAGACCAGGAAAACCAGTTCCCTCCACTCACCTAATAAAATGCAAAGGAGAAGAGGGGCAGCCATCTAAGGACTCTTATTTAGTATGAAAGACATGCACACACACATGCTCACAAACACACACACACACACACCTGTACATATACACATATATGCATGTTTTCACTTTAACATCATTATATTATTGCACCAGATACACACATGTACACTTGTTCCCTTTACTTAATCATTAAGTCAAATCTATCATTTTATAAAGCCCCCCAACTTATCCATCACAAAAGGACAAGAAGAAATCAAATAGCCAGAAAATGTAGGCAGACATGCCCACGTCAGGATCAAAAGATGACCACACATAGGGGATGAGAAAATCACTAGTCCTAAATAAAAGGAGCCAGGGATGAGAGGTCAGGGGTATTCAGCTCTGATGCCCCCTACCCTCCCAAGATAGCTGTCTATCTTCTTTCTTTTCCATGTTTTTGCCAAATAAATTATCTTCTTTTATTTTAAACTCTGCTTCTTTAATTCATTACTGAAGCTGAGAGTTTAAGTTGCCAGCAATTCCAGTTAAGGAACAGTGTGTACATTCCACTCTGCCACAGTACTAGGGAAAAGGACTGTGAATTCAAGGCCAATCTGGTGTAATAGTGAGTTTGAGGCCATCTTGAGCTACACAGAGAGAGAGGCCCTGTTTCAAAAACAGAAACAAACAGCCAACCGTAGTTTTTCATGTCTGTAATTCCAACACTGAGGAGGGTGGGATAGGAGGATTGCCAAGAGTTCAAGAGCAGCCTGGAATACATAGTGAGTTCAAGGCAAACCTGAACTACCAGGCAAGGCCTTGTTTCAAAAAACCAAATAAACAAACAAAGAAATAAACACAAAACAGAAAATTTCATGATCCATAAGAAGGGCATCAGTAAATTTCAACAAATTGATACATAATCCCATGGAAAATATGTTGTTAAATTCTATAAGTAAGATAATTTAAAATATTCTATGGATCCAAAGAAAATTATTTCAATAACTAATTGAGTTTTTAAGGCAGACAGGAAAATCCTAGGTTTGGGGGAGGGTGGGTGAAAACTTGAGAATAGAATGCCATTTTGAATGATCTTGGCGATTGGGTTAACTTTCCTCTTTCTTTGTCCTGAGATGCAGGCTTAGCTGAAAAGGTAGGACTGATGTTTGTAAAAAAAAGAAATATTGGCACATTGGAAAGAAACTGGGTAAAAATACATCTACAAGCAATGAGAGACAATGAATTTATCTCTCTTGGCCTACATTGTGGATAAAAAAAGGAAAACTCTTTCTGAATCTTTGAAACCCTGTACCTTAACCAAAAATAAGTTTAGCATTTAATGCCACAGTATTTCCTTCAGACAGAGACTTCCAAGGTGAAAAATTGACAGTAAAATATATCCTGGGCAGACGATATGCTTCATTAAAGCAAATAAAAGTAACTATAGAATCATTCTTTCAACCAGAACTGCAAAGTATTTTCACATCTTATCAATTCACAATTAAACAGAATATTAAAATGAGAATGTCATAAAATCTAGATAATAAAGACGGATTTTCTATAGAAGATCTACAAATAATCTGACTAAAATTTTGTCAGTAAAAAGAATAGAAGCAAGAAATCAATGAAATGAATATCTTCACATTTTTTAAAGAAAAGCTAACATAGTTTATTAAATAGCAGATATTCTTAGAGGAGATTTAATTTTTATTTTAAATTCAGAGTAATGATATTTACAAAAGACATACTGAAACAGTAGTTCCTATTCTGGATATGTCATAATATTATCTTTTCTCTTAGCCCCTTCTCTTTAAAACCACTAAGTGTCTGAAAATGATACAATAGTCAATTTAAAAAAGATTTTCAAATGTAGAAAGGAGGCTTCAAAAAAGCTTCCCAACACACAGCATGAAGAAGATCATGTGGAACCTGTGGGTTTGGGTGGAATCACTTGAAGACCAAAGCAAACCAAAAAACATTTCAAGGGGTTTAAAAATGAAATTGTCTTTGGAATTACAGATCACAAAGTTGGCCAGAATATCTATGCCACACCTAGATGGGATAATTGCATGCTGAAATAAATGATTTACAGAGATGATTTAAACAGATGATCAAGTGTATCTAATCATAATAACAAAAACTTCCAGTGTATAGTGGAAAATCACTCATCATATCACAAACCATGATGAGCATAATGAATAAAAAAAGGCAATCAACTAATGGTACAACTGAAATGAATCTGATGTTGTAATTATATGAAAAGGATTTTGAAACAGATATAAAATATTTCAAATAATGAGTTCTGCTGCAAAAAATTGAAAGAACTAAAATAATCTCAAAATGGAAATAGTAATTATTTTAAAAAGTACTAACTGAAAATTATAGAATTGGAAAAAAATATCCAAAATTAAACTCTTACTTCATGAGCTCAATAGTAGAGTGATGATGATAGAGGACAAATTCAGTGAATTCGAGGACACAATAGTAGAGTTCTACTGATTTCAACAACAGAAGAAAAGCAAATTGGAAAAACTAATGAATATACCCTTGGGAACTTGTATAGCCATAATAAAAATCTAACATTACTCTCACTCTAGTCTCCAAAGGAGAAGCAAAGGAGAGTGTGGCAGAAAACTATACCAGAAACAGCAGCTGAAAACTTATCAAATTTAGTGATAAACAGAAATCTATAGAGTCAAGAATCAGAACTAACCCTGAATAGGATAAATTCAAAGTCTATATGACAACACATAAAAATCTAATGTCCAAAATCTGTGGTTTGGAAAAACAAATCTTAAAAATAATGCCAGAGAGAACTAACACATTACCTTTATGGGAAGACCAATTCAAATGACATTGGATTTAAAATCTAAAATGAAGGACCCCAGAAGAAACTAGCACAGCATTTTTCAGATGCTTAAAATGAAAAACTGTCAACTGTGAACCTCATATCCAGCAAAACATCCTTTAGAAACAAAGAAGAAACCAAGATATTCTTAGACAAAATCAAGAGAATTTGTCACTATTGCACTGATTCTTAAAGAATGACTAATATCAAGAACCCAAATGAAAAGAAAAAGAAAGATGAGACTTTTAGAAAGGAAACAAGGGCTGAAGGATGTAGTTCAGTGATAGAACACTTGCCTAGGAAGTGCGAAGCCCTGTATACAATCCTCAATACTGAAGAACAAAACAACAAAAAAGGAAAGAACAGTAGAATAACAACATGGATAAAAATAATACAATATACTCAACCTCAGTAGTTTCTTACATCCATATTTAATGGGTGAAGTAAAAATTATGTTACCATCTGATGTAGAGGTTATGTATTTAGAAAAAATGCTTAAGACGATTATGTAACACATTACAAGTGTGTTAGGCTCATTCAAAAATCACTGAATCTGAAGGAGGAAAGATACTGATTTCATCAGAAGCTGTCTGCCTGCAGTGTCCCAGGTTAGAATGAATAAATAACACTTTGGTAAGTACATATCATGACTTGTTGATATTATTAACATTATCTCTTAGAGAAATCTATGACTCTGTCTTGACACATATCAATAAAATGATAAAAGTTTTAATAAGCAAGATAATGAATATAGGTACATAAGTGGAAAAAAAGTTTCAATACTTCATTCAGAGTGGTAAAATATCAATACTGGTAGACCTTGATAATTTCAATGCCATAAAAATAAAACAAGATATAATTTAAAAACACATTCAAGTAACATACCATAATATAAATCAGAAATAGAGGAATGAAAAACAGAAGGAATTAACCTGAAACAAATATTATAAACAACAAAAATATAGAAAGAAAAATTAGATAGCAATACATCTCATAAACTTGGATGTAAAACCCCTAATAAAACATTAGTAAATAAGCTGGGCACGATGTCACTCACCTATAGTCCCAGCACTCAGGAGGCTGAGGCAGGAGGACCATTGTGAGTTCAAGGCCAGCCTAGGCTACATAGTGAGTTCAAAGCCGGACTATACAGCAAGATCTTATTTAAATAAAAAAGGAAAAAATTAGCAAATGAAATTCAGCAATGTGACGAAGAATAATACACTATGATCTGGTGAAATTTATTATGAGTATGCAAGTGCTTCAACATTCAAAACTCAATATAATCTGTTATGTCTACAAACTAAAGAAGAAAAGTCAGAGTAGGGGACAGTGACATCAGAAAAATGGCAAGGTAGGAATTTTTGCACTCATCCCTTTATAGTAACATCAATTTGAATAACCATCCAATAAAGCCGGAAAAAAGGAAGAAATTTTATGTGAATATATCAATTGACATAGACGTATTTGATGAAATGCAGCACTCATGATAAGAAACAGTAAAATAGCAACGGGAGAAAATTTGAACTTCTTTTAGACAATTTGCAAAAATTTTTTTTTACAGTTTGTACCTTATTTAGTGATGAAAAGATGAATATTTTCTTCTAAGGATGGGTGCACAGGAAGGACATGCACTCTCACCACTTTATTTATTTATTTATTTATTTATTTATTTTACCAAGCTAAAGATGAAAATCAGGGCCTTGAACATGCTAGGCATGTGCTCTGCCTCTGAATTATATCCCCAGCCTTCACTATGCTTACTCAACATATTACCCACTTCAGTAAGGTAAGAAAAATAAATAAAAGGAATAATGGATTCTAGAAGTGTAATTTGGTAGAGGTAGAGCACTTACCTAGCATTAGAAAGAATGAGGATTCCATCCCCAGCATTGAAAAAATACACAATAATTTGTATAAAAGAAAATGATCTCTACGTGAAAGTGACACAGTACTCTACATACAAAATACCAAGCAATCTAAAGTAGTTAATTCAAATCAATTTCTAAAAGTAACAGTTAAGTTCAGTAATATTTAAGGTTATAAAATAAATGTGAAAAATCAATCATTTTTCCACATTTATCAATCATTTTTCCACCATTAATAAGTGCTCCAAAAACTTAAATACCTAGTTACGTATTAGCAACACATGTATAAGTTATGTGTGCTGAAAACAAAAAAGGTTGTATTTTGAGGTTTTAAAATTTTGTTATACTTTTTAAAAAAACAGTATTAGTAAATCTTAGAAATAGTTGAGAGATCATGTGCATAGATTGAAATATTCAAATGTGTAAAGATGTTAGTTATCTTCAAATCAGTCTATGTGTTTAAGGTAATGTGTAATAAACTCCTAGTAAACTTTTTTGTAGTCATAGATAAGCTCATTCTAAAATTTATACATAAATGGAAAAAGCTACAATAATAAAAGCAATTTTGCAAAGAAAGAATCACTTTTTCTGGTATTAGGGCTTATTATAAGCCAGTAATCAAATCTGTTGGAGGATGGTCAGACACATGGATCAACTCAAAAAATAGAGAATCCAAAATCAACCCGTAATAATATGGCCAATTGTCTTTTGACTGAAGTACAAAAATAGTTCACTGGAGGACAAATGGTAGAAAATTTGGATATGCATTAAAAAAATGACCTAAAACTAATATCCTATATAATAAATAAATAAAAATATACCAGAGACTTAAGTACAAAATATAAAACTTTTAGAAAAAGCAGGAGATATTTTTCAGAATTTAGGACTAGGCAAATGCTTCTTTTTCTTGACACCCAAAGCACCTCATCAAAACATTGACAACTTTCTTATCTGGGATAGATGCTGTTAAGATAATAAAAAGGCAAGTTACATACTGAGAGAATGTATATATACCAACCACATATCTGACCTAGAAATGGTATCTGGACCATATAAACAACTTTAAATCAATAGTAATACAATTAGAAAATGGGCAAAAGACATTAACAAATAACTAATGGAAGAGAATATACAGATGACAAGTAAGCCCATGAAAAGATGTTGAAAATTACTGGCCACAAGGAAGGGGAAATTGACTCCACAATGTCTTGAAACTATGCATCTATCAGAACAGCTAAAGATAAAAAGTGAGATGTGGAGAGTGGAGAAATTGGATTACTCACACATGGTTGATGGGTATCCAAAATGTATAGCCACTCTGGGAAACTGGCAGTGCATTTCAAAACTAAAAAAAAAAACCAACTACTTTATGATACAACCATTGTAGTTTTATCCTTTCATCCAGGAGAAATAGAAATTTACGTTCAGGCCAAACCTTTTACATGAGTATTCATAGTAGTTTTCTTCATATTATCCAAAAAATGAAAATTATACAGATTTCCTTATATTGGAAAATTGGTAAACAAACTGTGATGCATACACATCATGGATTTCTACACATCAATAAAAGGAATACAAGGTTGACTGATAATTACTGATCCACCAATATTTTGAATGAAGCTGGGCATAGTAGCACATACCTGTAATCCCAGCTACTCAAGAAGCTGAACCAAGAAGATCACAAGCTCAAAGTCAGGCTGAACAAATCAGTAATATTGTCTTAAAATTAAACTTAAAAAAAGAGGGATTCTGGTGCTTTAGCTTAGTGGTGGAGCACTTGCCTAATGTGCATGAAGCACTGGGTGTAATTCCTAGCACTGCAAAACAACAACAACAACAACAAACAAATAAATAGAACACCAACATATCGAAGTTCTGAACCTCAAGGAAGTTCACTGAATAAAAAGCTGATCCCAAAAGATTGCATAATGTATAATTCAATTAATATAATGTTCTTGAGATAACACATTATAGAGCTGAATAGACTAGTGCTGCTATGGAGTCAAGATGGAGGATGGACTATGCATGTCTATAAAGATGTAATATCATCAGACTTGTGGTTATACAGTTCCATGTCTTTATCATGGTGATAGTTACTCAAAGTTATGCATGTGAAAAATCAGTTGTTAAAATACACTCATTATATTTTCATGACATTTTGGAGAATTGAATATTTACCTTTTTGAAATGTCTGTAGTTCTAGAAATTTTTGTATTTAAGTCTATTTTTATCTAATAACATAACTATCTCAGCCTTCCTATACTTAAAACTTCCTATGGTGCCTATTCAATTACTCCTAACCCATCTCTGTCTTTATACTTAAAAGTGTATTTATGAAGAACATGTAGTTGATGATTACTATTTTATTTGTACTCATAGTATCTGATTCTTAATGGGAGTACTTAGGCCATTAACACACTGTTTATATGTGTTAAGTTTAATATTTTGTTATTTATTTGAGGTTAGCTCCTCATGTTTTCTACTCATTTGTACCCCACTCTCCTACTGTTTTCTTGGACTAGTTAATAAATTTTAGGATTCCATCTTCACATTTCAATTGGCTTTTAAATTATATCTTTTTGCATTGGGTAATTTTAATTAATCAATGTAAAAGTTCACTCATTCTTTTCCTTCTCATCTCTATTATGTATGCAATTAAGTGCATCCAGTGAAATTTCAATTTCAGATTCTTTTTAGTTTTGAGTTTACATTTCTTATATTTCAATTGTTAGTCAGTCTCTTTTGTGAGTCCTAATTTTTTCATTCATTACAACATTTTCTTGATCATACTTGAGCATAATTATAAAGAATGCTTTGAAGTCACAGAGCGATAATTTCAACATCAAAATAATTGCTGGATTGGCATCTATTGGTTGTGTTTTCTTTTGAGATGGGGATTCATTGACTTGGCTTTCATGTCAGGTAACTTTGGATTGTACTCTGAAAATTTTACTTATTATATTTTGGAGTTTCTAGATTTTTTAATATCCCTCGGGGAATGCTGATATTTTGGTCTCAGCAAGCAATTGATTTGGCTAGAACTAGGCCAAAGTTGTCATGTCAATTGTAAATCTTAACACAGAACTCAGTTCAGTTTCTTAGGTCTTAGATAAAAGCTGATTGCTGTTTTCCACGTGCCTGTAGAACTTAGATATGTACCAGAGAATCAGGCTGAGTTTAAATACAAATATTGGGGTTCTTTTTCCCTCTGTTTCTTTTTTTTTTTCTAAGTTACCACTCATTCTTTTTCAATCTTTATTGCCCTGGGTTTCTTCACATGAATATTCTGTCCTTCTCTCTAACAAAGATTTTACCCTATAGCACCAACCATAATGATTCTGGCTGACCTCAGAGTAAGTTTTCAAAAAGGTCCAAATTGAATGCCCATTCTATTTGGATCATAAATACTTATATATTTACCTGAGCTTCAAAATATATGAAACAAAAATGGATACAACTGCAAAGAAAAATTGAGAAATCTGTATTTATGATACTTTAACAAATTATTCCTTAGTCAATAAATAAATCAAACTAAACAATAAAAAGATATTAAATATTTGAAATATTTTATGAATAAGGTTGATTTCATAGGAGATACATATATATATGTATTCTTCACTTATTTACTTTCTGGAAGTAAATGTGTGTATGTGATGAATGACTGATTATACATTTCTATTTTTTCTAATTCCTCAGTATTCATATAAGTCCAGGATATTGTTTTTAGTTTTCTTATATTTAATTAGATTTCTATGGAAAATAACACCAAACATTGAAAGAATAAAAAAGTTCTAAACGAATTTTTAATAAAGAGGTATATGTAATGTGAATTTATGGAACAAACATAAGCACACCTTTCTTTTCCTCTTTGATCAATGATGTGAAAACCTCAAGAATTAATAATGCATTTGTAACTTAGATGAGTCTCATGAGGACATTAATGAAAATAGTGTTTGACATTTCACTCCTCTAAATAAAGCTACTGGATGGACATACTTCAGTGATCAATATCGTCTAATTCATAGCTATACACCTTTGTAATTGTAAAAGACAAGGAAAATAAATCAATCAAGAAAGCATTTTGGGCTTGTTAGATTTCTCAAATTTTAAAAATGCTATTTGTTCTCTCATTTTCTACTAGCATCTATAAAGTAGTAAAATAAAAACATTTTAAGGACAACAGTACGTCCATCCTTCATTTGAGAATTCTGAACTGTTATAGGTCTGTATCAAAGCTAAATATGTATGCAAATGTTCAAAAGTGGTGCCAAGTCACATTGATATATAATTTGTTACTGTTCATACAGTTAGTACAGAAATGCTTTATTTTCTTTTTATAGTTTCATATAGTTGATGATGATTTCTAGAATGGTAGTATTTTCATACATGAGTATTCTGATATGTTTTAAGGGATAGGGAAAATGAAAGTTACACACTGTATTTGGAGAATTTATTATAACCGGCTACATTCTCTAGTTCAAAGTGAAGTTTCTCTCTCTCTCTCTCGTTCTTCCTTCCTTCCTTCCTTCCTCTCTTTCTTTCTCTTTCTTTCTTTCCTATAATAGGAGTTGAACCCAGGGTCTTTTCACTGAGCTACATCCCCAGCACTTTTTTAAAATTTTTAACGTGTGACATTTTCTTTAAATAGAAATCAGTATATATTTTTAAAAGGATTGCTGTGTATTCAGAGTTGTTAAATTGTCTTGAGGAACATATAGTTTTCTCTCCTACTCAAGAAAATCAAAGCTTTGCAACTAATTTAAAGAGTTGCTGTTATAAATCATAGTACTTCTCATTTGTCCACAAAATTTGGTTGTTTTGAAAACAAATTGCAATATTTTGAAACAAATTGCAATAAGTCTAGTGTCAGGTACATTTCTGTGCTTTGTAAGAAATGTGTCTTCTTGAGCTGAGTGTGGTGGTACATGCCTGTAATACCAGTACCTGGGAGGCTGAGGCAGGAAGATTGCCAAAAGTTTGAGGCCAACCTGGACAACGTAGTGAATTCAAGGCCCTCCTAAACTACACAGTGAGATCCTGTCAAAGAAAGAAAGAAAGAGAGAAAGAAAGAAAGAAAGAGAGAAAGAAAGAGAAAAGTGTCTTTTTGAGACAGGAGGAGAGAGACCTAGTGCACTCTGCTCCCCCCCCACCACTGCTTGCCAAGGCCTTAGGCAACCCACATGGAAGAGAATGAGAGAGAGTCTCCACACACCCTGCCCCCTGATGCTACCACAAACCCAGAACTGACATGACCTACACAAGAAGAAGAGAGCAGCCAAACTCCCAAGTCCTTGCCAGCTCTTCTCCCGGGTTCTCCAGAGCACAGAGAGGCAGAGGTGACAACCAAAAGACCAACCTGCCTGAGGACAAGATCAACAACTAGGAGAAGAGTTTCACTGAAGTGGACTGAAGTGCTATGCTACCTCAGAGTCTGGGTAAGAGACAGTCTTAGCAGACAGGCTTGGAGAAGGAGAGAGGCAAACAGGGATCTCCTGAGATCTGCTTCAAAGCTTGGGCCAGGAAGATCATGGGGCCTGCATATACTGTGATGGAAGGACAGATTTGGTGAGTATAATCTTTAGAGGGGGTGGACCTGAAGGAGATGGCACTTAGTCCAGGGGTATGCTTGAGCTTTTGTACTACTGCCTACATCTAGCAAAAATCGATCTGCCTCTTTAAAATATGTGATTTTTCCCCCTCCTTTCTAATAAAACCAAGTTGTATATATATAAAAAAAATCAATAGGCTGAATTACTATATGTCAATATCTGGGTGCCCCAAATGTCTTCACTAAAATCATAGGCCTCTTTACTCTGGTTAAGGGTAGTTCATTAGTGGTTCTTAGGGTTTGTTAATATCCAGTTGATATATTACACCATTGTTGTCACTTACTTTACCCACTATAGCTAAGGTCACATAGTTGTTGCTGTTAATTGGTTCATTCTGCATTCAAATATCTGGAGTGCTAGGAGTGGGTCATAAACAATACTGTGGATCACTCCTGAAGAACTGGGCACTGGGCTGAAGAGGCTGTAAACCCCCAGCCAAAAAACCACAACCAACCAACCATATAACAACAACAACTGAAAATTAGAAACCTAAAAAGACAAGGCAACAAAATGCCTTCAAAACTTCCCAGCACTCCTAAAACTGGATCACAGGGCATCATGATGGAGAAATAAGTTACTTCCTTGATAAAGACAATCTAAAAAAAATTCACAACCACAAAATCAGCAATCCAAAAAATTCTCAAGGATATCCTAGAAAAAGACAATGTAGCTAACAATGCCAAAACATCCAATAAGATGAATGCACCAGGTAGGACTAGGAATTAAATAGAAGAAAAAGAAATCAAAACAGCAACAGGAAAAGAATACAATGACAGTCAACACCTATCAATTATAACTATCAATGTAAATGGACTCAATTTACCAATCAAGATTAGCAGAATGAATAAAGAAAAAACATCCAACAATATGCTATGTATACAATTAACACAAAAAAGAAAAAACTAAAAATGAAAGGATGGAAAACAATATTCCATGTAATGGAAACCCAGAAGTAGCCATCTTATTTTCAAACAAAGTGGACTGCAAGCCAAAGCTGAAACAAAGAAGCAAAGAAGGACATTATATATTGGTTAATAGGATGATTCAATAGGAAGAAATAACAATTATAAACACATATGCACCAAACCACAGTGAAACCAACTTCATAAAACAAATACTAATAGACATAAAAGATCAGATAAATATCAATACAATTATGATGGGGGACTTTAGTACCCCATTATCACAAATGAATAGTACAACAAAACAAAAAAAAATTAGCAAAGAAATATCAGAGTTGAACCAAACCTTTGAATAAATGGACTAAATAGATAGCTACAGAGTTTTCCGCCCAACAACAGAACACACATTCTTTTCAGCAGCACATGGTAGTTTCTCCAAAATGATCACACAGTAGCTAATAAAGTGTGCCAAGTAAATGCAAAAGAATCAAATTTTTACCTCAGATCACAGTACAATGAAACTAAAAATCAGGGCCTGAGATTTAGCTCAGTGGTTTCGCCACCTGCTATGCAAGCGCAAGGACCTGAGTTCGATCCCTGTTACCAAACAAAACAAAACAAAACAGAAACTAAAAATCAGTAGCAAAGGAAACCACATAAACTATGCAAACCAACGGAAATTAAACAACATGTGCTTGAATAATCAATCAGTCACAAAAGAAATTAAGGGACAAATAAGACAGATCCTAGAATTAAATGATAATGTCAGTACTATATAGTAGAACTTCTGGAACACAATGAAAGCACTCCTGTAAGAGAAGTTTATAGCCGTGAATGTCTACATCAGAAAAATAGAATGAGCCCAAATAAATAACCTAATTGTGCATCTCAAGGTCTTAGAAAAACAAGAACAATCCAAATCTAGAGCTTGTACAAAGAAAAAAATTATAAAGATCAGAGCAGAAATCAATGTAATGGAAACTAAAATCACATTACAAAGAATCAATGTGTGGAAGAGCTGGTTCTTTGAAAGAATACAACAGACAAACCCTTAGCTAATCATACCCAAAAAAGGAAAGAAAAAAAAACACAAATCAATGCATTTAGAAATAAAAATTAGAGGGCTGGGGATTTAGCTCAGTGGCGCTACTCCTGTCTTGCAAGTGCAAGATCTTGAGTTTGATCCCTGGTACCACAAAAAGAAAAAAAAATTATAGAAATAAAAATTAGAAATGGACACCACCTGTGATTATTAACTGATTGTGTCAATTTGAGTAGGAAATGCCCAGCTCAATTGGATCACCATAGTTCTAGGTATGACTGAAGGGATTTACTGGAAACAGAAGACCCACCCTGGGTTTGAGTGGCACCAACCAATAAGCTTGTGGCCTGAATGGAATAAAAGGAAAATGAATAAGGAAGGCTGACTTCTGTTTCTTTGGAGCAGTTCTGGTTTTCACCTTCACATTGGAAATTGTCTCCTGGCTTCCAGCACAGACTTTTCAGCCTCCCAGCATAGATCCCCCCAGCTTTCCAGCATGGACCCTCCAGCCTTCCAGTGCAGATCCTTCAGCCTTTGGATACAGACCCACATGGGATGCTACAGTGAGCTCCAGGGCTTTGACTGCACCCTTCATATCTCCAGCACAGAGAAAGCCCTTTTGCACTCTTCCACACCTGACACTGTGGGTGGCCACTATAAGCCAATCTTGTAAATTCTTACATATTTTCATATATTGTATTAAATCTGTTTCTCTATTAAGCATTGACTGCCAAAATCCAGAAAATTATCAGCAACTTCATCACAAGCATATATGCCAAAGAATTGGAGAACTCAGAAGAAATGGAGAGAGTCCAAGATATATATGAATTACAAAAATTGAACAAAGAAGACAAAAATCTTGAACAATCCAATAACACATAATTAAATTGAAACATTTTGGGGGGTGGGGTACCCGGGATCAAACTGGGGACTTTGCACTGGTGAGGTAAGCAGTGGAACTACGGAGCTAAATCCCTCGCCCCTGAAACATATTTTTTGAAAAGCTAACAACAAAGAAAAGCCCAGGATCTCATGGATTCACAGCCAAATTCTACAAGAACTTCAGGGGAGATCTAATGCCAATACTTTTCAAAATCTTTAACAAAATCAAGAGGGAAGGAGTACTTCCAAAATCATTCTAAGAAGCTAACGTTATCCTGATCCCCAAACCAGACAAGGATCCAACAATGAAAGAGAACTCTACAGGCCAATCTCTCTAATGAGCATACTTGAAAAAATCCTTAACAAGATATTGGCAAACAGAATGCCACAAATCATCAAAAAAATCATATACTATGACCAAGTAGGCTTCATCCCAGGGATGCTAGGATAGTTCAAGATAAATTAATAAATGTAATTCATCACATAAACAGAAGCAAGAACAAAAATTTCATGATCATCTCAATAGACACAGAGAAAGCCTTTGAAAAAAATTCAACACCCATTCATAACAAAAACCTTGAAGAAAATAGGTGTGTAAGGACCTTATCTCAAACTAATAAAAGCCATGTATGACCAACTTACTGCCAACCTCATATTAAATGGAGAAAAACTGAAATCCTTCCATCTAAAATCAGGAATAAGACAAGGATGTCCACTATCACCACTCCTGTTCAACACAGTCCTCAAAACATTAGCCAGAACAATCAGGCAAAAGAAATAAAAGGAATACATATAGGAAAGGATGAAGTCAAAGTATCATTATTTACAGGGGCCGTAATCCTATACTTCCAAGAATACTTCAAGAATTAAAAACCAAATTCAGTAATGTATTTGGATACAAACTAAACACACAAAAATCAATAGCATTCCTGTACACTAATAATAAACTCACCAAAAAAGCAGTCAAGAAAACAATATTTTTTATAATAGCATAAAAATTTAAATACTTAGAAATTAACCTAACCAAGCAAGTGAAACAATTCTACAATAGAAATTACATCTTTCTGAAAAAGGAAATTGAAAAGGACATCAGAATATGAAAGATATCCCCTGTTCCTGTATAGACAGAATGAATATAATCAAAATGGCTATACTTCCAAAATTAATATAGAGATTTAATGCAATTGCAATGAAAATACCAACAGCATTTCTCACAGATATAGAGAAAAAAATACTAAAATTCATATCAAACCAAAAGAGACCCATAACAAGAAATTCAATCCTGGCTAACAAATACAAAGCAGGTAGCATCACAATCCCAAACTTGAAGTTATACCATAAAGCTTTGGTAATTAAAACACTACCATACCAGCACAAAAACAGGGATGTGAATCAATGAAAGGAAATAGAAGAAGCAGGAAAAAAAATAGGCACATACAATTATTTGATCTTTGAAAATGTGGTGAAAAACATACCTGGAAGGAAAGATAGTCTATCTAATAAATGATGCAGGGAAAATTGTACACTAATATGTAAAATATTGAGTTTAGACTTGTATACCGCACTAGTGCTAAACTAAAATAAAAATGGATCAAAGACTTAAATGTTAAAACAGAAACACTTAATCTGCTGGAATATAAAATAGGTACAACTCTTTAAGACATAGGCATAGACTTACTGAACAGAACACCAAAGCCATAAGAAATAATACTGAGAATCAACAAACAGGATCATACCAAATTAAAAAAAATTGGCACAGCAAAGGAAACAATCAAAAGAGTGAAGAGACAACGTACAGCTTGGGAAATATTTTTCCGAGCTATTCCTCAGAGAACTAATATATAATATACATAAAGAACTGAAAAAAATTAGATTCTCCAAAATAAAAAACCAATCAAACAAATGGGCAACCAAAATGAAAAGAAACTTCTCAGAAGAAATGCAAATGGCCAATATGCATATGTAAAGCTGTTCAACATATCTGGCTATTAGAGAAATGCAAACTAAAACTACACTGAGATACCATCATACACTAGAAAGAATGACTTTCACCAAAAATATAATAATATTTAATGTTGGAAAAGATGTGGGGAAAAACAAACACTTCTACATTGTTGATGGGAATGTAAACTAGTACAACCAATAGGGAAATTAGTGTGGAGATTTCTCATAAAACTAAAAATAGATATTCCATTTGACCCAGCGACCTCCTTTTTAGGAATCTTCCCAAAAGATTTTAAATCGTCATATTCCAGGAGCACATACATATCCATGTTTATAGCATTACAATTTATAATAGCTACATGTTGGGAATAGTGTATATGTCCATCAACGGATGAATGGATAAGAAAAATATGGTATTTCCACAAAATTGTGTGTAAAAATAACTCTGACATAAAGAAAGGTATGCTTGAGGCATTCATAGATTAATGAAAGCATCTTGAGAACATGATGTTAATTTTAAAAAATCAGACGCATAAGTTTAAATATTACATGGTTTCTCTTATACAAATATTCCTTATTTAATGACCTACCTGTTTAATGACTGTTTGGACTTAAAACCAAGGTAGGCTGTTCAGATTTAAAACCCACTGCTTGGACTTACAACACATCTTTTTTTATACAGTTCTGTACATATTGTTTATAGAGCCTTAATGTCTTTTTTTGTGCAGTACACCTTGTTCAAATAGTAAAGCAATTTTTGCTGATGGTACTGTACAGTACAGTACTGTAGTTTTATGTTCTGTTATACATTACAGTACTCCATGTAAGAGTTATGCAAATAAAAGCAAAGTCATCAAGTTGGAGTTTCTAGACCATTTCTTTGTTCTGAATATTGTAACGTATGTACTATTTACAATTCCTCATTTAGCAATCAAGTCCTGATTTAGCAATCACACGATCAGAACTCTATTGTTAAGTGAGAAATGTCTATATCAGAAACTCAAAACACACACACACACACACACACACATATATATATATATATGTTCAAATAAAGAGCAAAATAAAGATAGATAAATAGGAAGTAAGGAGAAGTTTAAATAATTTTCCAAATTATCTATTCTGTTGTTTCAAAAATAATTTAAGATATATGCTAATTTGTTACATTTATACTACAAGTTTCTCTTAGTTCATTGAAAAGAAAGTTCTGTGATATTCTGTTTCATCTTTGGAAGAAATAGTCTTTTTTGTCTGTTTTGTACTCTGAATAAGTACTTTTAAGATTTTGGTAAATAGTATACAAGCTATTGTTATTCTCTTAATGTTTTGTTATTTAAATCTATTTTTTCATAAAAGTAAGTGTAACAATAACAGCCTTATGTACATGTACAAATCTCCATGATAAATATAATCATTATGTACTGCACATATGTACCAATAAAAGTTAAAAAAAAACAAAAAAAATGTGTCTTCTCTTTCTGGTGTAATTTGAATCATTTTCTTCCCTTTCCTTTTCACTATAATTTTACTGTATTTTTTCCCCTTGGGGTGTCTTTGTGTTTCTTGAATCTGAAATTACATCTATTTCATCATTATGGAAATTTTCTCTCATTTCTTTGAATATTGCCTCTACCCCATCATTTTATTCTTTTCTTCAAGATGATGTAGTAAGTCAGGCACAGTGTCACACACCTACAATCCTAGTACAGTTAGAATCAATAGAGCTGAAGGTGTCACTCCTTCCACTCATTTTATTTATTTATTTATTTGTTTATTTGTTTGTTTGTTTTTTGCAGTACTGGGGATTGAACTCAGGACCTTAGGTTTGAAACAATGGCAAGGCACCACTGAGCTAAATCCCTGGTCTTGAACTCATTTCATTTTAAATATTATCCTGTCAATCATTCTTTTAAATCATTTCTAGAGATTCACGGGGAGGCACCTGGGCTGAGGTGCATATACCTTAAATTCTGAAAGCCTAATTTATTGGAGGTTGTTGCTGCTTTTGTGTGCTGTGATCTGTGTGCAGTGTTTTTGCTTTTCTGTCACTCTGACACCACTTTTCTGTCTGGGCCAGATCTATTGTTGGCATGGACTTGCCCTGAGTACAACTTCCCATGATCTTCACTAAAAGTGGCTGCTTGCCACTTTCTATCAGGAGTACACTTTGCAATTCTTTACTCATTGTACGCAAAAGTGGATTATGTCCACCCACCATCCAGTAATAGTTTTGGCAAAATCCAGCCAGGAGAGATTAGTGGGCACTGAGAGACATTAATGGACACCTGGAAATGTTGGTGGACATTGGCAGCTAAGCAGCCACCAGCCAGTAGCCTAAAGAAGCCAGTCAGGAAAGGAAGGTGACTCCCCACTTGCTCACGGAAACCCTCTCTTTTCCCCTTTCTTGGGCATATGGGACAGATTACCATGACCATGCCTCAAAGCTGGCTAATGATGAAGACTTCAAAGCTTCACTGTCTGATAATCAGCCAGTTGCTAGGTTACTTGGGTCACAAAAAGGGCCCCAGTGGGATTATAACACAGCAGGCAGAGAAGCCAAATGAAAGTTATATATCAAGGCCATTTTAGTGGGTATGAGACAGGGATGGCCAAATCTTCGAACTACAATAAGCTCAGGCCTATTAGTCAAAGGTTTGATGAGAATCTAGTTACTTTTAAGCTCCGGGTTGAAGAAGCATGCTGTAAATACACTAATTTAGACTCTGAGTTTAGAGAAGATCAGATTATCCTAAAGCAGTATTTAATTAGTCAAGCAGCTTCAGATATTAAGAAAAAGCTCCAGAAACTCCAACTGGGCCCACAAGCTGAAATAAGTTATTTGCTTGATGTAGCTCATTCAATCTTTAATTAACTGTGTCGAAGTAAAGGACAAATAAGAGTTCATTAAGGAAAAGAAGCAGGCTAAAGTCATGCTCACCATATTTGATAAGGTTCAGGACAAAGCCTGCAGTGCTAAGGGAAACTGAGGTAATCCAGACAGTAATGGAAGCAAGTCAGAATGCTTCAAGTGCAAGACCCCCTAACCCTTTTTAGGCTTGTAAGAACATGGAAGAAGATCCTTGGCAGTGGAAGAGGGACTGTCCTCATTCCCAGACAGGGACAAGGTCATCTATCATCATGGTGGCCAGGAAGGAAAGTCTGGACCATGAATGACTGTGCTCCGGGCAGTCTGCATTGCAATCATACAAGAGTATTCTGACCAGTTTACAGGAGCCTTGGGTGACTTTAGAAGTAGCAGGCAAACAATTATATTTCTCTGCAATACTGAAGCAATTTTCTCAATTTTAGTTTCTTTCTTTCTTTTTTTTGTGGTACTGGGGATTGAACTCAGGATTTTGCCCTTGCGAGCCAGGTGCAGTGCCATTGAGCTAAATCCCAGCCCTCAATTTTAGTTTCTTATTGGGGTGAGTTTTCATCCCATTTTAAAGTTATGAGCCTTGAGGAAGTTAACCATACAGCTTCCTTTTCCCTCACTCTGAACTGCCATATGGGAGATTTCCTTTTCCAAGCTTCTTTATGGTGATAATCACAGTCCCTCATATGAGTAATTGAAAGAGATGTACTCTTCCTGCTCAGGGCCACTCTGACATTCAAACCTCTGGGAAAGTGTCATAGTTGCTTGGGACTCAGGCAGCTTGATTCCATGGGGCTTGATGTGTCTGCCAAGACCTAATCCCTAAATATAGTATGATGGCACCCAGGAGGGGACTGTCAAGGCCACATCAATAGTCATTCAGCTAAAGGACCCCAATCCTCACAGCAAACAGTATTACCTTAAGAAAGAAACTAGACAGGAATTAAAGCCCATTATTGATAAGTTTTTCACTCCAGGATTACTGTTGCCATTCCAGCCCCTGTACTACTGATAGTCATTTTACTGATTGTCAAGTCAATAGAAGAATATCACCTAGTAGAAGATTTCAGAGCCATCAAAGAGGCAGTGGTACCAATTTACCAGTTAGTGACAAACCCATACACCCTTTTAGCTCAGATCCCAGGAAACACTAAGTGGTTCTGTCTTTGATCTCAAGGACGCCTTCATTTCTGTCCCTGTGGATCCTAACTCCCAATATATGTTTGTCTTTGAATTGGAAGATCCCCAAGCAGGATTTTGTTAAGAGCATACTTAGACTGTCTTGCCTTCGGGTTCTTAGAGATAGCCTTCACTTTTTTGCATGGCCTTAGCTCAAGACCTAAGAGGTTGAAAGTTCAAAACGGAAGGCATATTACGGTATGTAGATGGCCTCCTCATTTTTGACCCCACTAAGGAGTCATTTGATACAAACACCATTAATTAAGACTCTCAGTTTTCTACCAAAAGGGGTTATAAGGTGTCCCAACATAAGGTCCAGATTTCTCAACAAAAGGTGACACATGTGGGCTACATTTTAACTCCAAGATGAAGACAACTGTTCCCAAGAGAACAGAGATAATCTGCCATCTGGACCCTCCAGAGTCTAAACAAGAGCTGAAGGTTTTCTTGGGAAAGGCAGGCTGCTGCAACATGGGGATATCACATTTTGGATTAATACCCAAGCCCCTGTTTGGGGCAAGTACAGGACCAGAAACTGAGCCCTTAAAATGGACAGTAGCTACTTAAGAGGCTTTTAAATCCTTAACACAGGCCCAGGTCCAGGCTCCAGCATGAGGAATCCCAGATCTAAGGAAGCTTTTTTCTCTCTTTGTGCTTGAAAAACAAGGAGTAGCCATGGGAGTGTTAATTCAGCATCTAGGCCAGGAAAACTGACCAGCTGCCTACTTCTCCAAGCAACTGGATTAAGTGACACAGGCATAGCCTAGCAGACTATGAGTAATAGCCACTACAGCACTCTTAGTCCAGGAAACTTCTAAGATAACCTTGGAACAAAAGCTCTTAGTCCTAACCCCACATAAAGTTAAGGCTCTGTTAGAACTCAAGTTATATTTATGGATGACTGGAGAAAGTCTCATTAAATATCAGGTCATTCTTACTGATAACCCAAATATTTCTCTTCAGTCTTGCACTGATTTAAACCCAACCATCCTCCTCCCAACTAATCAACAGATAGAATATTAGATTGCTCAATGGATAAAGATTTTTTTTATACAATGGAGTACTACTCTGCCATAAATAAGGATAAACTTGAGACATTTCTAGCTAAATGGGTGCACCTTGAGACCATACTCTTAAGTGAAATAAATTTGACACACATATGTGAATATCACAATGTTTCTCTGGTGTGAGAAACTGAAAGTGTAAATGAGTACCAAAATGTACAATAGATATTGTTAAATAGGAAGAAAATCCTCAAATGGGTAGGGGAACTAGGGAGGTGGCAGGGGAAAGGAAGGAAGGGGAAGGAAAAAAATGAGAAAAGGAAAAAATAGAAACAACAAAGCTTTTGTAAACAAGGAGAGGAAAAGTGGTTGAAGGGAGGGTAGGGGAATGGAAAAAATAAGAATCAAGATATATCATGTACAGGTACAAATTCTCTATGATGAATGTGATCATTATGTATACCTAAAATGTATCAATAGACTCAATTTAAAAAGAACATTAGCATCAACAAATTGTCATCCAGAATTATGCCAGCTACTCTGATTTGAGAAACCAGCCATTGACAGGGATCGCTAGGACATGGTTCACTGATGGCAGCAGTTTCATAAAAGATGGTATTAGGACAGCATGAAACAGAGGAGTTATATTTGTCCCTAAAAGAAGAATGTAGTTCCTATGCTAATCAGTCTGAAATAGTGAAAGACACAGCACAGAAACTGGCTGATCAGGCTTCTAAAGTCTGGAATTGGGCATTTTGGTTACTATGGCCTTTATTAATGTTTCTTGTAACCTTACTATTTATATCTTACATATTTAATCTCTTAGTCAAATTTGTTTCTTTTTATTTGATAGCCATTAAATTATTGGTGATGGCTCTAGTTCAAGATCAGAACCTGCCTCCACATCTGTAGTTCACCAAGAAATTCTCAGAGAATGAACTCAGCTCCCTTGAACTCATGGATGAGTCAGAGCAAAGGTTCCTTGGTCTTTGAATATGTAGGGCCAGTGCCCCAATACTCCTATTCAGTCAGATATAGCCATAGAAGATGGAACTTCCTCCTTTAACATTCCCTAATGATTTCTGGAGAGAAGTGAGAAAGAAGACCACTTCTCCATATGGAATTGGGCAACTATGGGTTAACTGTGTTATTAGGAAACTATGGGTTAACTAGGTAACTATGTTCTTTGTGGAATGTACCCGAGTAGCCATGACAACTTCTGTAATCTGTCACCAAAGGAGCTTAACAGACTCAGAAAGTCCTGCCAGAATTCTTTGCTACCCCCCCCCCAACACTGCTCTGCTTTGTGTAAATCCTGCTTGCTATATTTCCAGGGAAACTGCAAGGAAAGTAAGCCTCATAGATGTAAAAAGAGGTATATAAAGAAGAATAAATTTCTATTTGGTGCTTTTGAAACCGACAGGAGTTACTTGCTGACCCACTGGCCTTAAAGGGCACTTTTTGCTCCTATCTTCACGTTAAGAGTGGTCTGTCTGGGGTCTTCACAGTTTCTTGTTTCATGAGGACTCTCAAAAGTTAATAGTACAGTTAAAAACAATGGAGCTGAGGGTGTCACTGTATTCCACCCATTTAATTTCAAACAATACCCTGTTAAACATTCGTTTAAATCATTCCTAGAGATTCGGGGAAGGCATCTGAGCTGAGATGCATATCCTTTAAACTCTGAAAGCCTGATTTATTGGGGGTTGT
Organism: Heterocephalus glaber; assembly: GCF_000247695.1. Next base: position 359,794 of record NW_004624803.1, on the reverse strand, counting down.
TGCTGCTCTTGTGTGCTGTGATCTGTGTGCAGTTTTTTTTTGTTTTTTTGTTTTTTTTGCTTTTCTGTCACTCTGGGACCACTTTTCTGTCTGTGCTATATCTTTAGTTGGCATGGACTTGCTTTGAGCACAACTTTCCATGATCTTCAATAAATGCAGCTGCTTGCCACTTGCTACTGAATGTATACTTTGCCATTTTTTGCTTATTGTACACAAGAGCCTGGATTTTACCTGCTCATCATGAGGTAAAAAATACCAGCTACTCAGGAGGCTGAGGCTGGAGGATTGCATGTTCAAGGCTAACCTAGGAAACTTAGCAAGACTGTATCTCAAATAAAATAAAAAGTATGTAGATCAATGGTTGTGTGCCCCTAAGTTCAAGTCCCCAGTATTGCAAAACAAAAACAAAAACACCCAAACAATCAAAAAATAAGACAAAGTAAAACAAAATTCTCATTGAAGAGGTATAGTAGTGTGTTAGTTACTTTTCTTGTTAACAAAATACCCAACACCTAAAGTTAAAAGGGGACAGGTTTATTTGGCTTACACTTTGTAGAGGTTTTGGTCTATAATTGACTAACTCCAATGCAGGGTGGCTTGAGAGAGGGGCACAGCAGAGGAGAAAACAGTTCATGGCAGAAGACAGCAAAAACAAGTCAACAAGGGACCTTAAGAGTGTATTTCTTCCCTTTTAGTGTATCTTATCCAGGCTATTTAGGGCAGGTAGTACTCACACCCTTAATCCTAGTGCCCTTGAGCCTAGCATTACACCATGAATTAATTCCAGAGTCCTTCCAGCCACCTCTGAAAAAGTCTTTTATCTATGGCCACATGAGGCTTTATGGGGACATCTAGACACAAACCATACCAAGTAGACTTCCTCATTGTAGTTTATCATTATTATGCTATATTGCATTCTATACCAAAGAGGTGAGATTAAAAAATGTGATGAATGTTTAAATTTTAAAAATCTATTTCAGTAAAAGTCACATTGCCATTAACCCCCTGCCATTATGTAATTTCCAGTACATAATGATTACATTTATCCTGATGAGTTAGTACATGTACACATCTTAATATTTTTTCATTCCCCAAACCCTTCCATCCCTTCCTTCTCCTTCCAACTCTTGGTCCTCTATTTGTAAAAGCTCTATTTCTATTTCTTCTTTCAATTTTTTTCCCTTTACCTTTCCCTACATCCCACCCTCCTCCCTTCATCTCTTCTCCCCCCTTCCATCTTGCCACTTTCTAAAGCAGTTCTAAGCATTCTTTAGTTGGGCTGTTCTGGCTGTCTCGATGTCATGAAGCAATTCAAAATTTCCACTTTTTATGGTCATTTTTACTTTGGGAAAGAGCCAAAAGTCTATGGTGAGTGCCAGACCCTGTGACTAGGGTGGATGAGGACACAGGATGATATTTTCATGAGCCTGCCCTTCCACTGGATGGCACTCAGCAGCAGCATTTGTCATATTTTTTTTATCACACCTCATAAAGATACTCACCTAAGAAGACAGCCAGAGCTCTTCAGAAAGTGGCAAGAATGATGGCATAAGTTTGTGTCCAGTGACGGGGAGCACTTTGAGGGGGAAGTAATGGAAATGTGTCTCACATGGAAATTAATTTTTAAAAATTTAAACACATTAAATTGTGATCAACTCTTGTAATTTATTAATTCTATCTACAGCCTTGTTCAATCTTTGATTTAATCTATCCATTAAGGCTTCTTAAGACTGGGGATATAGCTCAGTAGTAAAACATATGCCCTGTGTTCCCAGAAAAATAAATATATAAATAAACAAATATTTTAAAATTTTCATATGTTAAAGTGTGTATTTTCTCTTGTTTTGGTCAAATTGGCCTGTTTTTTCACTAGAGTGCCTATTTTTTTCTTAAATTTTATGTTGTCATTTAAAATGCTTATTTTAGCCTTTCTCCAGTTTTCTTTTAATGCCTATGATTTTGGACAGATAAAAGAAACAGGAGAAATATCATCAGCATTAGTGCTCATTGAGTTGTTTCATTGTAATTTGAAAAAGTAACTCATCATAAATTTGGCTAGTTTCATCCAATGAGAATCCCATGTCACCTTGGCCATGGGAATATCCTTCCAGAGTGTTTTTTTACTTGCTTATATCACATGCCCCTAGACTATCATTAGCTCAGAAACAATTTTAAGACAATTTCTTGGATGCACAAACCATGTAAGTAAAACATTTCTTTAATGCACACTATATAAGTCATTTTTGCTCTAATCTCAAGTAAAGAATGGGTCAGAAGATCTAAATTCTAATGGATAAATTTAATTTTCTTTAATCCAGAACAATAATTTCCTTTGTTATCTCTTGTGGTCAGTGAATGAATTTTGAGTTTCCCATTTTACTTAAGTGTGAATTTTTGGAATCTCATCTTTATACAGGAATCTCATTTCCAACTTCCCAGCTACATGGTCCCAAAGCCTTAAATCTTTCTTTCACACATTTTTTATAATACCTCAAAGATTTCATCATTCAGGAATGTCTACAGTTTTCCCTGTCCTTTTTTATTGGACAGAATTTGAGTACTGTGAACTAATTTTCTTATAGGTATGACTTTCTATTCACATTCTCCTTCTTTTAACTCTCTTTTTCCTTCTTTCTCTTGACCTTCTTTATATTCTATGTATATAGCACTGTATTTTCTTTTTTGTAATCTCTTGTATAAATTTTAAATTATATTTTATCTAGCATTTAAAAATATTTGAAGGCCCTTGTTGCTTTGCTACCTTTGGTTTGCCATGAACTGTTGCCCCTCTGCCATGTACCACCCTGCCTTGGAGCCGGCCGATTATGGACCAAGCCTCTACAAACTGTGAGCTAAGAAAACCTTTCCCCTTTTAAGTTTGGGTGTCAGGTATTTTGACTCCATAATAAGAAAAGTAACTAAGCCAGAAATTTGGTACCAGAGAAGTAGGGTCATTGCTGTGACTACCTGACTTGTGGTTCAGGAGCCTTTGGGAATGGCTTGTGAGACAAGTTTGGAAAGGCTCAGAGATGCTGGCTGAAAAAGCAGAGCTGGAATGCCTTAGGCTGTACTTGATGTGGGATTCTGGTCAGAGCTCAGAAGACCTGAAGGCTGATAGAAATCCTTCCAGTAAAGACCAGGCTCAAGAGGATTCTTCTGGAAAGGACTACATTGGCTATTGGACTCCAGACTATGTGTGCAATACCTTGGCAGGAAGTTTGTCTGCATTTTTCTCATGTTCAGAGACTTTGCCTAAGACTGACACTAAGGCCAGTGGATTAATTAATCTGGCAGAAGAAATTTCAAGGAAGTCTAATGTTGAGGTGTTGGCATGGCTACTGTCGGGGGCTTTTAGCCAGATTTATGTTGAGAATAAAGAGCGAAGAGCCCAGCAGAATGATTTGAAATGTGTTGTTTGGCAAGAAAGGAAACTCCAGTAAACTTGTTGCCTGCAAAGATAGAACAGAGGAGATTGCTAAGAAGGAACAGAATAGAAAACATGGTCTGAGAACATTGCAAGAAGGAGGAGGACTCCACCTTTTGCAGCCTCAAAATTTCAAAAGTAAAAAACTTTGCTTTGAGAAGGGAGCCCCAGAGCACCATGTTCCACAAAGACTACTGCCTAGGGAAGTGGTTCCTCAGGATTTGGTTCATAGGCACTGGACCCCTACAGCTAAGAGAGAAGAGAGCCTGGCTACTGGTCCAGCTGGCAGCAGACCTTGGCATTATTCACGTGGTGCTGATTTTAGGCACGTGCAGAATGCAAGAGTTGTGGGGTCAGGAAGGATTCCACCCAGATTTCTGAAGAAGCCCTGTGAGGCCAGGCAGTATGCCCCTGAGAGGGCAGTGTATGAAGCTGTGTGAAGCGAAAGGTGCATTGGAGACTCCAGAAACTTGGAGAAGCTAGGAACGTGAATCATCAGAGGAAAACTGCAAGGAGGGAGCAGAGCTGGCGCCCAGAGAGAAGCCATGGGAGCCACAACCACCAGCTGTGTTGCAGGGGCAGAGAGCCACCCAAGCCTTTTGGAGTTTATAATTTGCCACAGATTTCCAGATTGCTGGAAGTGGAACTGTGGGATTTAATGTTTGCCCTGCTGTATTTTGGATTTGCTCTGGTCCCATTCCTTTGGATCCCCCTGTTTGTAACTTTCGGAATGAAAATGTCTATTTTGTGTCATTGAATGTTGGAAGTGCTTAACTTTCTTTTCATTTGTACAGGGATTTGCAGCTAAGAGTTTTACTTAAATCTCAGAGGAGATTTTGAACTTGAAATTTTCAGCAGTGCTGAAACAGTTAGGACTTTGGCAACTCTTAGAGGTGCACTAAATACCTTTTGCATAACGGATGTGCATGAGTCTTTGGGGGACGGGGGAGGAATGTTATGGTTTGTGTCTAGATGTCCCCTCAAAGCCTCATGGAGTTAGGGTTTTTTCAGGGGTGGCTGAATCTAGAGTGTGTGATGCTAGGATTAAGGGTGTGCGATTACTAAATCAGTCCACTGATTGGTTTGGCACTACCCTAATCCAAGTAGTTTGGATAAGATAAAAGGGGCAGAAAGATGCCATTAAAGTCCTTTGTTGCTTTGCTGCCTTTGGTTTGCCATGAACTGTTGCCTTTCTGCCATGTGCCACCCTGCCGTAGAGCTGGCCGACTATAGACTGAAGCCTCTACAAACAATGTGCCAAATAAACCTTTCCCCTTTAAAAATAAATAAATAAATGTAAAAAAAAATATTTGAAGGGCATTATTTCTAGATTAATTTAGATGGCCATATTGAAAATATCAGAACTTCCTGTTGATATCACCCACTTCTCAAGATCTAGATCGAGTTCTGCTTTATTACTCCCACAGAATCTTTGAACTAGAAAAAACTAAAATGTCACCTATTCTGGAAATCCCAAACTATAATATTTTTAAGGCTCAGATAGGTAGCATAAATGTGTGACATCTCTGGATGTTAGGCAATGGAGAGTTCAGGGACATTGTTGTTGACCTGTAGAGTATTTGTCCCACCTAAAGGGTTTAAAATATATTCTAGACAATCAAAATCTGTTGAGTACTTTTTTGCAACTCCCTCATTCTGTGTGATAAAAGTGAGAAAAAATATATGTTGCTCGATTAGCACAGTTGTTCTAATGATTTCCAACAATTATGACTACTATAAATTCATGAAACTACTAGAAGATCATGCAAACTTTACAATAAAATTTTAGATTTTTTGTGGCAGACTAATGTTATAGGAGTTCAGAAAAATGATGGATATTAAAGATTTTAGCATTATCATCCTCTGCTCTCAAATATCATAACTTGAAATCTCATTTAAGCTAGAGATTAGTATCTTTCTTGTAAAGTAATCACTGATTAGCCTATCTTGATTATAGATGATGCTTAGAAAAGATATGACTGAACAGATATTCCTTTACCCAAAACAGGTAAGATCTAGAAGCCTCATTTGTTTTGCCAACTAAAGCCCAAGCAAGAATCTTAGTGAAAAGTAAAGCATATGTAGTTAATCCTGATTTCTGAGATAATCTGTGAATTTCAGCAGAGAAATATATAGCTAGAGGGGACTGAGCGTTACTCAGATATCAATTGCCTTTCCTGCAGCATGTTGCCACCCTTAATCAAGCTTCTCATTTAGAAGAACATTGAACTGTTCAGAGAACCTTTGGAAAGTGCTTTCCTCCAGTGAGTGGAATATTGTACAAGGCAATTTTCCAAGAAAAGAATCATTCATTGCTTATCCATGACACTTCACAGTTGCAAAAATATTTCATTACTTATCACATTTCTTTCTCAGAAAAATTTTGTGAGGTTATAGCAATTAGGGCTCCAATAAAAAATATAAAGACACTAAGGCCCAGATAAAGTAAATAATTTAGCAATTCACATGTCTAAAAAGTATCAGAACCATAGTTTCTTGTATTCTTACATACTACCACCCCTCATATGAGTTTTCCAGATAGACAAGATTAAAATTTAACCTTACTGTATTATTGTTGTTAAAATGAGTATTTATTTCACATGTACTATCATTAATTTCACAAATCTGTTTATTTGATTTATAAGTAATTTTGATTTTTATTTTATATGTAACATTGTTCAACCTGGATCAAGATGGTTGGATTTTTAAAGATCATTATTATTTAATTATTTGATGAGGATGGTAAGAAATTTCTAGGTAGTTCTCTTTGTTACAGAAAATTAAGTAAAAGATAAAATCTTTAAGTGAGATCAAAAGCAAGTGGTATGCATACTGCAAGATTAGTCTGGGCTTGATATAGAGAAATGAGAAAATATATATACATACATATATAAATAAATTGTACTTGATAAATATCAGCTTGAGAGACTGGAGAGACTATGTATTGGGAAGAAGTGAGAACTTATTTTAAAGGTTTTCCAAATTTATAATCAAAACTGGATCAAATTTGCCTTCACTAAACAACTTCTCTAATTATTATGAATCAATGCTCAACACATTTTCTATTAGTGCATATTAGTAATACAGAATAATAAGATTTATTGTAGCATATTTGTATATGCATACAGCCTATTTTGATTACTTTCATCCCTGTTACCCATTACTAGTAACATTTATTATAATTATTTATTTAAAAAAACAAATTTTCACAACAAAATAATGAGAATAACAATAGTTAATACACTATGTATCATTATTTCAAAGTAGTTATTCAGAGTACAAGAATGAGACAAAAAAAGATTCTCTTACAAAGAAGAAACATGCAACAGCAGAAAAAAATCTTTTCAATGAACTAAGAGAAGCTAGCAGTATAAATAAAACAAATTTAGATCACCTTTTTGTTATTGTCTTTTCACATATAGGCCATATCGTGGTTTAGTAACTGGCACTTGTTGGTCTTCTTTAAATAAAGTAATTACTGATGAAGGCTCTGCATTTTGAGGCTTCAAAACAGAGTAGTGTCCATTTTCAAATGCTTACAGTGTAATGAAGGACAAGCCAAATTCACAAATTATTATAAACCTATTTATTATGGGTTTATAGAAAGTCAACAAAAAAGTACATAAGTCTAGGAGGGAAGTGCCATTTGCAGTAAACATTACATTAGTTTGGCACAAAAAATTATTGTTTCTAATTATTTCTGAAGTGCATGTGTGTGTACAAAATTTTATTTTCATTAGCATACTAAGAATTTTAGATGATAGGCTTCCAAATGTGCCTTTAAGAATTTATATCTACTTTCACCTATAGATCATAATTTTCTTAAGGTTGTAGACTCTGTCCTTTTTTAGCTGTAAAAACACATATGCACACACATCTTCTTGTTCCCTCCATTATATTTTTCTTACAGTGAATGTAGAACATAGATGCTTGAATAACCTCCATCACAATAAGAAATGTCACAAAAATATGAAAAAAAAGGGATATAGTGACATAAAAACAAGCTGGTATTAATGCTGGTCATTTAATGATGCTGTAGTATAGACACAAAGGTAAAGGAAGTCAGAAAGAAAGTTCTGACCAAGAAATTTGGTAACCAGACCATGAACAGAATCTATAGATATAGTGATAAAATAATACAGCAGTGGCCATAGAATGAGTTATGTTTGGATGTGTGCAAACAGTGGAAAGAGATCCTGATATGTATGCTTGATTTCAGAAGTGACTATAGCTGTCCTAGAGATAAAAACATAAACACATAGAAAAGCTCAGCTTTTTTTTATCCATTACCTTTGAAGAGAACTTTAGTAATTAGATGTCAAACTAATTTTATCTAGAAAATCATGCATATACACAGACTCACGTATACATGCATGCACGTGCACACACACATGTGCTAGAAACTGGAAAAAAATCAGTGAAAGCAATTAAGATGACATTGGATATTTAAATGGATGTATTTTCTTTCATTCATATGCTCACTTATTAAACAGAAATTACTTGACATACTTTCTTATCAGGCTCTAGCCCAGTCATTGAGGATGCAAAGCTGAATCACATGTCTTACTTACATCAAGGGGTTCAAAAAGATTCTGGTCAGGAAATAGCCAAATGCTCTGCTTTTCCTCTTATTGGTTTATATGTTAGAACATAATCAGAGAAATACAAAGAAAACAATTAGCTTCCCTTGTAATAAGAGAACTAATGGTATTTTTGAAAGACACACACAAAAAAGTCCCATTTAATGGGAGAACACCACTCTTACTTGTATTTCGGTTGGTTAGAATCAAGACATAATTATACCCAGGCAAAGCAGGATTATAATAGCCTTGATCATAGAAACTGGGCCAGTTGGTTTCTTGTTGTGAGCACCATAAACGGATACCACTGGAAAAACCAAGGCTTTTGCCCTTGATGCTAAGAACAAGGAAAAATCATAAGTAAATTCTAGGCCTCCACGTCCAGGCTGAGGATGAAATATCCATTTGCTTAAGCATAAGTCAAAGTGGCAGCTCCAGTTTCTCAGCCTTCAGATAGCCTTTATGTGGCTTTGCAGTAATAATCCATTTCTCACACTCTAAGGAGAAGCAATGTAATGTGAAATCCACTTCACAATTCATTTTTAAGATGACATTGACTAGTAGGCTATCAGCTCAAATTCTTGTTTGTGGGAAATCTAGAAGACTTAACTATTTTCTTCAGTAGTTTTCATTGCTAGAATTTAATGTACTAATATAATTCCTGAATGGCTCAATGATATCACATAAGTCTTCTGCTAAGTGAAGAATAAGAAATGCTGAACGCAAACTTTCCACAAGCAAATGATTTAAAAGATAAATTCCTCTTAATGATGGAAATGTATTCTAGCTAAGCAGAAAGATAATTGTCTTTTCATCAGGCTCATATCCTGTTATTGCTTTTGAAATATGAGACATTATGACATTATAAATTTGGTACTTAATAAGTTAAGGTGATTGAGAACCTGTACATAATCCAAATACTCATAAATTTCTAGGAGTATATGTGAAAATTATTTTGTTACTACTACTAGATATTTATTCAAAACAGGAGAGTCAAAATGCTAAGAAGTGGTATTCTTTGGAAAATGTTGGTGAGATTTTACAGTTAGTTCACACATCATTAAGTAGCTCATCTTTTACACAGCAGCATTTTCAGCCACACAGACTTAACCTCATAAACACACAGAAAGTAGAAAAACCAAGATTTTGATCTGGAAGGTGTCTTAGTTACTTTGTCACTGCTGAGACAAAATACTTGACACTCAAAGTTAAATGAGGAAAGGTTTATTTTGGCTTACAGTTTGTAGAGGTTTCAGTCCATAGTTGGGTGGCTCCAACGCAGGGTGGCATGGTAGAGGGGCATCACAGAGGAGAAACAGTCCATGGCAAAGCAGGGCAGGCAGACAGTAGCAAACTAGCAAAACAGCAAGCAAGGGCAACAGCCTTCTTTCTGTCCCTTATATTCCATTCAGGCTACCTGCCTTTAGGTTGGGGTGCCTTTAATCCTGGTATCACATACCCTAGATCTAGCCACTTCCAAAAAGCCCAACATATGACCACATGACACTTTGCGGGAACATCTAGATACAAGCCACAACAGGAGGTCACTGCTTGCAAAGAGTACATTATTGAATCTTCCTTTATATTTTTCATGATGATTCTTGTCAACTACAGAATTCATTCATTTACTTTTATTGTAATTGTATCAGTCAGGTTTCCCATTGCTGAAACACAATATTCCATATCCACTACTTAAAGGATGAGACATTTAATTTGGTTCACATGTTAAGGGGATTCAGGCCATGCTTGGCAGGCTCTAAGGTGGGAACAGCATGTCAGAGGGGCATGGTGGATGAAAGCAGTTGAGTTCCTGGTGACTGGATAGCAGAACAGGGGAAGAGTTCCAGAGTGGAAAGGGCAAGGGATCAGATGTATTTCCCAAGTCTGCTCCTCCATGGTCCACCCAGACACACCCAGAGGTGTGTTCTACCAATGCCCTGGGAGGCTCCTAAGCCAATTGATTTGACACAACCAAGCTTAATGTCACAGTAATTATTGACACTATTGAGTCTAGTTTTTCATTTTACAATTTGTTTTCTGTTTCTCTCATCAGTTTTTGATTCACTTTTTCTTTTGATACTGCCCTCTTTTGGGTAGAGTATTTCAAACTTCATTTGTTCTTTTTTAGTGACTATTTAGTCCTATAGATTTGTCATCATGTGTTATAGGTTGAAAGACATAAAAATAACCTTTTTAAATTGAACAATTCAAAGATTTTAGTATATGCTTTAGTATACATATTCAAAAAGTTGCAAAATAATTGCCACTATCTACTGTACTTTCAGAACTTTTCATCACTCCAAAAGGAAGTCCCACACTTATTAGCAGTTGCTCCCATTTACCCCAATATCCCCAGTCATAGGTATAATTAATTAACTCCTGAATCTATAGATGTTTTTATTCTGGTCATTTTCTATAAATAGAATCACACAGTATATGGTGACCAACTTGTTTTACCTGGCGTGTTTTCAAGATTCATCTGCATGGTGATTTTTGTAGTCAGTGTTTACAGGAGAACAGATTCAATGCAGGACACAAAAATTTATGAGAGTAGCTTATAATATTTGCCTACAGTGTCAAATGTAGAAGTGTGACTTGTCTGCATGCTAGAGATCTGAGGAATCCAGCCAAGGCCTGGATCCCACAGCAGCATCCTGTACAAATCCAGCCAAAGGCCTAGAGTCCACAGCAATGTCCACGCAAGTCCATATCATGAGACGGAGGAATCAGTGAAGGAATACTGAAGGATCTGGGCCTCTGGGCTGGAAAGTCCAAGGGCCAGTGCCAGAGGCTAGAGAGTCTGCACTGACAGGCTGAAAGGCCTGTTGCTGGAAGCTGAAGAATCTGCAAGGAGAACCAGGAGATGATGCCCAAGACAAAGGCAAAGACCAAAGCTCCTGGGTGAAGTGTCTTTGCCAAAGGCCAAAAGATGATGCTTAAGGTGAAAACAAGGACCAGAGCCCCTTCCAGCAGAACAACAGCCATCCTTGGCAAAGACCAGAGCTCAGCGGAAGAAAAGAGCAGATGCTTCTCCGAGGGAAATCAGCATACAAACCTCCTCTCCTGTGCTCCTTTTATACTGTTCCCCAGAAACAAGCTAACTGAATTCAGCTGGGCGTTCCCACTCAAGTTGACCATTAATCAACCACCTCAGTGATATTTATCAGTATTTCCTTTAAATAGCTGAACAATAATCCAACATATGAATATGCCATAGTTTTTATGTTTATCACTTTATAGATATTTAGGTTGTTTCTACTTTTATCTATTGTGAAAAATGCCATTGTGAATATTTGCAGACCAATTTTATTGGGGAGGGCAATCATTTTCATTTCTCCTAGATGAAATTGGTGAGCCATGTGATAACTTTTTACTTAGTTTTTGTAAAATTCAATTCAATAAAATTCGTTATTTCAATAATTTCAAAGTCTGCAATTAAGTGGCTCCTAGTGCATTTATATATGAAACCGCCAATAGTATTTACTTCCCAAACATTTTCATCACTGTAAAAAGAAGCTCTGTATCTATTAAGTGGTTACTTTGCATTCCTCTTTGTCCTTATTCCAATGAAACAATTGATTTGATTTTTGTCTTTATGGATGGGCCTATTTTGGACATTTACATAAATAAAATCATACAATATATGAATTTTGTGTCTAGCTTATTTCATTTAGACAAATGTTTTACCACTAAGCTACATCTCCAACCCTGCATACTTCATTTAGAATGTTGTCTTCCAAGTTCATCTGTTTTGTAGCATAAAACACTACTTCACTCCTCTCAATGGTGAAATAAATTTCATTCTATGGATATACCACATAAAAGGATTAATGGATTTTGACCAATAGATATTTGAGTTGTTTCCGCTTTTTGGCTATATGTGAATAATGTTGTGAATATTTTTGTTCCAGTTACTTAAACAAATGTTTTTAAATTTTTGTGTATATACCTAGAAATGGAATTGTTAGCTGACATGTTAATGCGAAAATTCTATGTTTAAGTCTTGCCATAATTGCTATACTATTTTTTGCAGCAGTTGAATTATTATAAATTCTCATTAGGATTATTTGAGGGCTCCAATTTCTTTACATCCTCACCAATACTTTTCATTTTCTCTTTTTGATAATAACTCTTCTAATAGGTGTAGGATATATCTCATTGTGTGGGTGTATCTCATTGTGGTTTTAATTTGTATTTTCCTAATTATTAGTAATATTGAACATTTTTCATGTGCTTATTGACCATCTATATTTCTTCTTTTTTATTCAAATCCTTGGCCTATTTTTTAACCATGTTGTTTGCTTTTGTTATAGAAGTTCTTTGTATATTTTAGATGTTAACCCCATACCAGACATGTGATTTACAAACATTTTCTTCCTTTCTTGGGTTGCTTTTTACTCTTTTATTTAACACTATAAAATTCTATTCGCTATATACAGAGCATGTTCCCTATAAAATGTACATGGAAATCATTAAAAAAGTATAACCTGATGAATATTTTCTCAATTATAGAACATACTAAATCAGATGTGATAGCAGTTGTCTTCCCCAAAATAATCTAATCATGGCACCCATGGTCTCCTGAATATCTTATGCAAAGTTAAATACTTATTTTGGGATTTTTTTTTCCTGTTATGTGTGTGATTGAGGCACAGTTAATAATTACAATAATATTACTCTAGTATATTACAGTCACTGCACAGTAAATCAGTTTATTATAGATTAAAAATCATTTTTTCATTATTTGTATTAATGGTATGGAAACAAAATAAGGATTTTTAAAAAATTGCAACCATTAATTAGCTATCTTTGATAATATATCGGGTTTATATTACATTATGATACAAGTGGTGCAAAATATTTTGTAATATACCTTAAAACAATAAATCCATATTGTAATGGTTCATTAGATTGTGCTCAGTAGACATTTACTGAATAAAAGAAATATTATCTATTCTTTTCCCCCAGTTATCCAGTACAATGTTTTGCTATAGTAAGGGCTCAATAAGTATATGTTAACATACTGGCTAGAAAAGAGGTGAGATGAGATGGGCTCTTTCAGCTGGATATCAAGTATAATTGGAATATGCCTGGGAAAGTGAGTGGCTAAAATGATATAAACTGTATGTGGTATACAAATAAAGAAACTCAGATGCCAAAAAGCAAACAAGTAGAAAACAATGGCAACAGAATAAACATAGGCAAGATGTGCCAATAATGGCATAAATGGAAATGACTTTTAAGAAATAACCAAGAAAAAATTTGCATTGGATCATTCCTTTTCCCACCCAATTCAGTTTGAGATAGACTATTTGAGGCACTGTGAGAGACTATGGCTGTTTTCCTTAATATGCAGACATCCTAGTTTTCAATAATTTATTATGGACCTGTTATTCATGAATCAATATAAACCTGTTCATATTTAGGGATTAGTTTCCACAAGTACAAAGTTCAATTTCCTTTTATGTGTCCTAAAATGCTTACTTTCAAACTTGAAGAGGATTCAATTATTCCACGTAGTTTTCAATAGTTCTTTTATCTTTTCATACCAGTCAAAATAGTCATACAGTATTCATACCGCAGTACCTCCCACTCAACCTTTAGTCTCTTGAACTGAACTTCTTTGGTTCTTTTTCCATTTTCAGATCTTTCTTGAAGTGTAGTAAGCAGAACCACACTGGGTATTACAGCTTCAGTTTGCTCTACCATTGTCAGAATGGCTTCTGCTAATTGGTGGTTTTCCAGTTAGTCTATTTTTAGTTGTATATCAAAAGACTGACTTCTTGATCTCCTCCTTTCATAACTCTGGCTTCTAGAATGTTATCTGTCATAATCATTGCAACATGAAGAACTGTACACATTACTTTCTTAGCTTTCATTTGATTCGGTGTCTTCCGATCCCCCCTGTGCAAACTGTATTTTGATCCAACCTCCACAAATCCATTTTCTGTCAAAATTATGTAAAGCATCTTCAGTGTTGGGAGCAACTCCAAATTGAATATAAAAAAATCCTCTTGGATGTCCAGTGTAGAAATCAAGTGGAATATACACATCAACTATAGGATCTTAGCTTCCAAATTTATGCCATAAATCTTCAGCTTTGGTATGGTGGGCCACATTCCTGATGAACAGAGATGTATGTGGGGGGAACAGGAAGCAGAATCTGCAGGCAGCGTCAGTCTCGGTCTGGAACACTGGGGGCTCAGAAGAGACTCCAGCGGTCGGAACCTTAGACAAACAGAGGGCTTCCCCAAGGCAACCACTGCCTTTTAACTCAGGAGGTGTTCTTTGACTCACAATTTTTTTTAAACTATATATCCTTTTATTGGTACATTTTAGGTGTACAACATAATGACAATCATCACTGGAAATTCGCACCTTTACATATTCTCTTGGTTCTTATTTTTCTCCCTTCCCCTACCCTCCCTTCAACCCCTCCATCCCTCCCTATTTACAAAGACTTTGTTTCCTTTTTTTCATTTTCTCATGTTAATTCCATTCCCTTTTTTCCTTTAACCTACCCCTCCCACTTCCCTTCCCCTTTGCCCCTTTTCTTACTATTTCACATTACCTATTATACCTTTTAGTCCTTATTTACACTTTCAGTTTCTCACATTAGAGAAATTTCAGTATATACACATGTGTGTGCTATTTATTTCACTTAAGAGTATTGCCTCAATGTGCATCCATTTAGCAATGAATGTCTCTAATTTCTCGTTTTTTATGGCTAAGTAGTACTCCATTTTATAAACAATCCACATTTTCTTTATCCAGTCTCCACTTCATGGGCATTTGGGCTGCTTCCAAGTTTTAGCTATTACAAATTGTGCTGCTATGAATATGGGTGCACATATATCACTATGGTATGATTCTTTTGATTGTTTGGGGAAGATACCCACCAGGGTATGAATAGCTGAGTCAAATGGGATTTCTGGTCCTAGTTCTTTGAGGTATCTCCATACTGATTTCCACAGTGGTTGCACCATCCTGCACTCCCACCAGCAGTGGAGCAGTGTTCCTCTTTCCCCACAGACTCACCAGCATTTGTTATTGGTTGATTTCTTGATAGCAACCATTCTTTCTGGGGTGAGGTGCAATCTCAACATTGTTTTCATTTACATCTCCCTAATGACCAGTGATGTTCAATATTTTTTCATATGTTTATTTACCATTTCTACTTCTTTGTGTGAGAAATATCTGTTCATTTCAGGTGCCCATTTTTGCATTAGGTCTTTAAATTTGGAAGGTCTGATTTTTTTAAGTTCTTTATAGATTTGAGACAGTAGACCTTTTTCTGAGGGACAGCTGGTGAAAATTTTTTCCCACATTGTGGGTTATCTCTTCACACTGCTGGTGGTTTCTCTTGCTGTGCAGAAACTTTTTAGTACGAAGAGATACCACTTGTTGATTGTTTGTGCTACTTCACCGGCAACTGAGATTTTGTTCATAAAATCTTTTCCTACACCAATGTCTTAAAAAGTTCTACCTAACCTCTATTCCAGCTGGTTCAGCGTTTCTGTTTTAATAGTTACATCTTTAATCTATTTTGATTTTAGTTCAGTGCATGGTGAGAGATATAGGTCTAGTCTTAGTCTTTGGCAAGTTGAAAGCCAATTTTTTCAGCATCAATTATTAAAGAGGCTATCTTTCCTCCAGTGAAGGTGTTTGGCTCCTTTATCAAAGATGAGGTGGCTGAGTGTGTCTGGCATTGTTTCTGCATCTTCTAATCTGTTCCACTGGTCCTCAGGTCTGTTTCTTTGCCAGTGCCATGCTGTTCTTATCATAGCAGCTTTGTAGTATAGTTTCAAGTTCGGGTTGGTGATACCCCCTGCCATGTCTCTGTTACCTAGAATTGCTTTTGCTATTCTGGGTCTTTTCTTGTTCCAAACGAATTTTTGATTGTTTTCTCAAGGTCCATGAAGTATGCTGCTGGGGTTTCCATTGGGATTGCATTGAATCTATATAGCAATTTTGGAAGTATACCATTTTCACTATGTTGATCCTTCCTACCCAGGAGCAAGTGATGTCTTTCTATTTTCTGATATCCTCTTCAATCTCTTTTTTCAAAGGGCTATACTTTTCAAAGAAGAAGTCTTCGATTTGTTTTGTTAGGTTGATTCCTAGATATTTCAGTTTTTTGGATGCTATTGTGAAAGGAATTGCTCGCCCTATTTCTCTCTCAGTGAGTCTCTTGTTTGTGTAGAGGAAAGCTATTGATTTTTGTGTGTTGACCTTGTAACCAGCTACTTTACTGAATTTAGTTATCAAGTCTAGAAGACTTTTGGTGGAGTTCTTGTGGTCTTTTATAGAGAGTATCATGTTGTCTGCAAATAATGATAATTTAACATCTTCATTTCCTATTTTTATTCCTTTTATTTCTTTCTCTTGTCTAATTGCCATGGCTAATGTATCCAAAACTGTATTGAACAGGAAAGGTGATAGTGGACATCCTTGTCTTATTCCTGATTTTAGTGTGAAGGATTTCAGTTTTTGACCAATTAGTACGATATTTGCTGTTGGTTTTTCATAGATGGCTTTTATCAGATTGAGATAGAGATGATCTATTCCACTTTCTGTAGGGTTTTTATCATAAATGCATGTTGGATTTTGTCCATGCTTTTTTTACATCTATGGAGATGATTGTATGGTTTTTGTCTTTGACTCTGCTGATATAGTATATTACACTGATTGATTTGCGTATGTTGGACCATCCCTGCAATCCCTGGGATGAATCCCACTTGGTCAGGGTTTATGATCTTCTTGATGATCTTCTGCATTCTATTTGCCAGTATCTTATTAAGGATTTTTGCATCTACATTCATTTGTGAGATTGACCTATAGTTCTCTTTTTTCGGTTGGGTCTTTCTCTGCTTTTGGGATCAAGGTGATGCTTGCCTGCAGGAATGAATTCAGGAGTATTGCTTCCTTTTCAATTTCATTAAAGAGTTTAAACAGTGGTGGCAGTAGTACCTCTCTAAATGTCTTGTAGAATTCGACAGTGAAGCCATCAGGACCTGGGTTTTTCTTAGTTGGTAAGTTTTTAATTATGTTTTCAATTTCATTGGTCGATATTGGGTTGTTTAGAATTTTTAGGTCTTCTTCATTCAACTTTGGTAAATTCATAAGTTTCTAGGAATCTGTCCATTTCTTCTGTGTTTTCCATCTTATTGGCGTATAGGTTCTGGAAGTAGGTATTGATGATCCTCTGGATTTCTGCTTGGTTGGTTGTAATTTCACCCTTTTCATTCCTAATTGCATGGATTTGGGCCTTTTCTTTCCTTTTGTTTTTGATAAAGGTTTTTTCAACTTTGTTTATTCTTTGAAAGAACCAACTCTTTGCTTCATTGATTTTTTATATTGTTATCTTAGTCTCCATTGCATTGATTTCTGCTCTGATCTTTATAATTCCCTCCCTTGTATAAGCTTTGGGTTTGTCCTGCTCTTCTTTTTCTATAAGCTTGAAGTTCAGCATCAGGTTGTTGAATTGGGCTCAGTCTGTTTTCCTAATATGAGTATTCACTGCTATGCATTTCCCTCGTAAGACTTTCATTGTGTCCCATAGATTCCAAAATGTTGTATTGTCATTGTCACTTAATTGGAGGAACTGATTTCTTCTTTAATTTCCTCTGTGACCCACTGGTTATTCAGAAGTGTGTTGTTCAATTTCCATGTGTTCATGAAATTCTTGCTGTTTCTTTTGCTATTGGTCTCCAATTTCATCGCACTATCTTCTGATAATATACAGGGGATAACATCAATTCCTTTCCACTTACCTAAATATGTTGTATGAGTGAGTATGTAGTCTATTTTGGAGAATGACCCATGTGCAGCTGAAAAGAATGTGTATTCTGATTTTGTGGGGTGGAAGACTCTGTAAACATCTATTAAGTTCATTT
>NW_004624803.1:324720-341154 GCF_000247695.1 Heterocephalus glaber | reverse complement strand
TTTTCCTTTAAGGCTTGGAATACATCACTCCAACCTCTTCTTGCCTTAAAGGTTTGCATTGAGAAATCTGCTGTGATTCTGATGGACTTTCCTTTGTATGTGATTTGTTTCTTTTCTCTCACTGCTTGTAGAATTTTATTCTTCTGTCAGGCTTCTGGAATCTTAAGAATTATATGCCTATGTGTAGACTTTTTTTGATCAAGGCTAGTTAGAGTCCTATATGCCTCACTGATCTGTATGTCAAGTTCTTTCCCCTGGTTAGGAAGTTTTCTGCCATCACTTCTGTGAACAGTTTTTTATTTCATCTGCACTCTCTCCTGTTTCTTCATTGACTGCAGTCTTCTGTTATTCTTCTTTGCATCGTTTAGCAGCTGTTGAATTGATTTCTCATGGTCCCTTACAATTTTAAAGAAATTTTTCTTTTCCTGGTCACTAGTTGCAATCTTATCTTCTATTTCTGAAATTCTGTCTTCACATTGGCTCACTCTGCTGCATAGACTTTCAGTGGAGTTTTTAATCTCATGGAAATCTTTTTGCATCTGTTTCATATATTCCATTTGTTTCCTACGTTGGGATTCCATCATGTTTCTCAGGTTCTCTATTTTTTTATCTGTGTCCTCTCTAGATTGATTAATTATGTCTTGCACTATGGGCACAATCTCTGCTGTTTTGTGAGAAATTATTTCTGATTTCATTTTTTCCAGATCCTCTTTTGTTGTTAGTTCAGAGAGTCCAGGTGGTTGAGTATTAGAGTATTCCATCTCGTTTCCCTTTGGGGTTGCTGTAGGTGATCTGGAAGTCTGGTTCTGAGGCTTGTTTATGCGTCTTCTCATTTTTTTCTGGACAGGGAGTTTCTGCTGACACCCACGCAGCTCACCTCCTCTGTGCTGGTACCTGTGGCACATTGACCCGGAAGCCTCCTTTGCACTGGGAGCTGTGGCACACCTACCTAGAAACCTCCTTTGCACTGGGAGCAGTGGCACACTAACCCGGAAGCCTCTTCCACACCTGGAGCCATGGTACATTGACCTGGAAGCCTCCTCTGCACTGGAAGCTGTGGCATACTGACTCGGAACCCTCCTCTCTGTTGGGAACCATGGCACGTTGACCTGGAAGCCTCCTCTGGACTGGGAGTTGCAGCACACCTACCTAGAAGCGTCCTCTGCACTGAGAGCCATAGTACTCTGACCTGGAAGCCTCCTTTGCACTGGGAGCTACAGCACACTAACCCAGAAGCCTCCTCCACACCAGGAGCCACAACATGTTGACCCAGAAGCATCCTCTGCACTGGGAGCTGTGGGTGATGTGCAAAATTTTGAATTTTGATATAACTCACTTTTTCTATTTTTTTCTATTTTCCCCTATGCTTTTAATTTCATATCCAAGTGGTATATCTACTTTAAAAATCTACATTATCATTTGCAGCTTTCAGCTTTCAGGGAATAGCTGAGTCAATATCTTTCAGCACTCCCTTTACTACATCACAGAAGTTTTGTTATGTTGTGTTTTTATTTTATTTCATCTTGAAGTATTTTCTAATTTTCTTCACAATTTCTTCATTGACCTATTGGTTAGGAGTTTTAAAATTCTATATGTATTTGTGAATTTTCCACATTTCTTCCTGCTACTATTTTCTAGTTTCATTTCATTTTGGACAAAGAAGATATTTCATATGGTTCCAAGAAGCTTTCTTAATTTAGTGAGAATTATTTTGTGTCCTAACATATGGTGTATCTGGAAATTGTTTCATGTACATGTGAGAAGAATTTGTATTTTTGTTATTTTTGAGTAAAGTGTCATATATAGATATGACATTCACATCACTGTCTAGCTTCCCAGTAATATGTAAGATCTTTTAAAAATCCCTGTGGTTAGCTCATTTCTGTGGCTTTCTTTTTAAGTTTTTTGACTATTTTTTTTTGCCCCAATTTATATCCACCACCACAAACATCAGTGAGTTTAAATAATTTCCTCTATTTTTGACAAATATACTGAGGAAAAGTTCTTTTATTAGGCCATATCCAAGGTCAAATAAAGACAGCCTAGCAATTGATGTCTTCCAGTAAACCTCCAGACAGAGAAATAATGACAATTTTTCTGGGACCGAGGTTTTGAAAGGAGATCTAACTCTGTTCTGCCCTTTCTAGTTTCTGCCAGAGAGGTGTTTTTCATCATGATTGTGAGATGCGGGATTTCAAGGCCTTAGTGGAGGAGCATAGGAATTGGACCAGTTTTAAAGCCACAGAGATCACAGTTCTTAATGAGATTCAGGTTATTTTATAGAATAATTGCTCCCTGGATTGCTGTAAGCCTTTGCTTAATTTTTGCATCCTGAAACTGTTGATTCTGAAAATTTTTGCTAGTCTTCTTGTTGATTTTTACATGTTCTTATGTTATCATTTTTATTGGTATAGCTTTCAACACTTTTTATTAATTTTGAATCTTTTTTATTTGTACATGTTTGCAATGCTTGATTACAATTATCTTAAAGAGTTGGTAATTGTACATAATACATCTTCAATCTTTTCAACTCTTTGTTTTTGGCTTTTCATGCCCTACTCTTACCCTCCCTCCCTGTTCCTTCCAACTTTTGGTTCCCTTCCCATTTGCAACAGCTCTATTTTTATCATTTCCCCCCCTCAATTCTTTTTTTTTCCCATCCCTTTTCTTTCCTCTCCCTCCCTCTTTCCCTCATCTTTTGTTTCCCTATCCAGTTGAAAAAGATCTCCCTACTTCTTCTTTATCTATCTTCTACTCTGCTTCCCCTTTTTTAAAAATTTTATTAGTACATGTTTGCAGTGCATAATAATTACATTTGCAGTGACAGAGAACTATTTTGAGCTTTCAATGATACAAACAGCCTACCTCAGAATGCCCGCCAGAGGTTTGCCACCACTGCTATAGGGGATTGAAACATGTACATAACACATTGCACCCACTGCTCTTTTATTTTTCTACCATCGGATTCATTTATTTAACTTCAAAGACATTTTAAAGTTAATTATCATATATACAGATTGAAAATAAGACTAATAGGCTAAAGATCATATAAAACATGTAAGACAATTATACTAAGTCAAGGTACACTTTTAGATACATTGTCTGTTCTGGATTACAATACATTTTTTTCCTTTCTCTTTCTTCCTATTATCTGTCTTTATTTCATACTTTATATATATGTTGAGATTTTCATATAAGAGAAACCATGAAATATTTAAGCTTGTGCATTTGAGTTACTTCACTTAACATTATGGTCTCAAAGTGCATCTATTTTCCTACAAATGACTCAAGTTTATGCTTCTTTATGGCAGAGTACTACTCTATTATGTATAAGTAACACATTTTTTAATCTATCCATCTGTTGATGGGCATATAGGGTGTTTCCAAGATTTAACTCTTATGAATTGAGCTGCTATAAACAAGGCTATGCATACATCACTGGGGTATGATGGCTTTAACTCTTTTGGGAAGATACGTAGAAGGGGAATAGCTGAGTCAAATGGAATTTCTACTTTTAGTTTTCTGAGGAATTTCTATACTGATTTTCATTGTGATTGAAGCAACTTAGAGTTCCACCAACAATGGAGAATGTTCTTTTCTCCTCACGCCCTGGCTGGCATTTGTTATTGGTAGGTTTCTTGATGGTAGCCATCTTTCAGGTGAGAGATGGAATCTCAGGCTTCTTTTACTTTGCATTTCTCAAATGGCCAGTGATGTTGAATATTTTTTCATCCATTTGTTGGCTGTTTGCATTTCCTCATCTGAGAAGTGTCTATTCATTTTAATTCCCCTTTCTTAATTGGGTCTTTGAATTTGCGGGGGTCTAACTTTTTTGAGTTCTTTATATAATCTAGATATTTCTTCTTTGTTTGAGGAGTAGCTGGCAATTTTTTCCTCAATCTGTAGATTGTCTCTTCACTCTGTTGGTGGTTTACTTGGCTGTGTAGAAGCTTTTTAATTTGATGTGATCTGATTTGGTCATTGTTGGTAATATTTCTTGTCCAACCAGGTTTTGTTCAGAAAGTCTTTGCCTACACCTGTGTCAAGAGTTTTACCTATTTTGTCTTCCAGCAGATTGTATTTCTATTCTAATGTTTAAATCTTTGATTCATTTTGATTTTACTTTAGTGTATGATGAGAGATAAGAGTCTAAGTTCAATCTAAGGCATGTGGATAGCCAGTTTTCCCAGCATCATTTGTTAAAGTGGCTATCATTCTTCCAGTGAAAGGATTTGGCCCTTTTGTCAAAGAACATAACTGAGTGTGCTGGAGTGGTTTCTGTATCTTCTGTTTCATTGATCCATGAGAATGTTTTGTTTGCTTTCTTTTACTTTGCAAATACCATCCTGTTTTTTTCACTGCAGCTTTGTAGTTTAACTTGAAGTCCAAGATTGTGATGCCCCCTGACTTGCCCTTGTTGCCAAGAATTTCCTTTGCTATTCTTGTTCTCTTCTTATTCTATACGAATTTTAGGATTGCTTTCTCCAGCTCTATAAGGAATGTTTTTGTTTTGATTGGGACTGCATTAAATCTATATAACAGTTTGGGAAGTATGGCCATTTTAACTATATCGGTTCTGCCTACCCAGGAACAGGGGATATCTTTCCATTTTCTGATGTTTTCTTCAATCTCCTTTTTCAGAGTAATGTAGTTTTTATTGTAGATATCTTTTACTTCCTTGGTTATGTTAATTCCAAAATACTTCATTTTTCTGGATGCTACTGTGAATAGTATTGCTTCACTAATTTTCCTTTCAATGAGTTTGTTACTGGTGTATAGGAACACTGTCAATTTTTTAGTGTTCACCTTGTATCCTCTAGCGCTAAATTTGGATATTAGTTTTAGGAGTCTTTTAGTGGAGGTGTGTGTGTGTGTGTGTGTGTGTGTGTGTGTGTGTGTGCGTGCATGTGTATGTGTTTGTCTTCTATGTAGAGGATCATGTCATCAGCAAATAATGATAATTTGACTTCTTCCTTCCCTCTCCATATCCCTTTTATTTTGTTCTCTTGCCTTATTGCTCTAACTAATATTTCGAGAACTATATTAAACAGAAATGGTGATACCAGATATCCTTGTCTTGTTCCTGATTTTAGAGGGAGAGCTTTCAGCTTCTCTTCACTTAGTATGATGTTGGCCCTTGTTTTTTCATAGATGGCTTTTATCAGGTTGAGATAAAGACCTATTCTTATTTTCTTCAGATCATGAATGAATGTTGGATTTTGTCAAATACTTTTTCTGCATCTATTGAAATGATCATGTGATTTTTCATTCTTGCTTCTGTCTATGTAGTACATTACATTTATTGATTGATCCCTACATCCTTAAAATGAATCCTACTTGATTATAATGTATGATCTGTTTCACCATTTGCTGCATTCTGTTTGCCAGTATCTATCTTATTGAGATGTTTGCATCTATGTTCATTAAAGAGATTGGCCTATAGTTATCTTTTTTGGTTGGGTCTTTTTCTGGTTTTGAATTCAGGGTAATGCATGCTTCCAAGAGTGATTTTGGAAGTCTGCTTTCCTTTTGATTTCATTAAAGAGTTTGAAGAATACTAGAATTAGATTTTCTCTAAAATTCTTGTAGAATTCATCAGTGAATCTGTCATGACCTGAGCTTTTTTGGGGGGGTGGGAGAAGTTTTTTTACTATCTCTTCAGTATCACTGATTGATATTAGCTTATTCAGGATTTTTATATCTTCTTGGTTCAGCTTTGATAGTTCATATGTATCTAGGAATTTATCCATTTCCTCTGTATTTTCCATTTATTAGAGTACAGATTTTCAAAGTAGTTACTGATAACATTTCTGGAATTCAGCAGAATCTGCTGTGATTTCATCTTTTTCATTTCCATTTGCATTAGTTTGGCTCTTTTAAAAAATTATATAAGGGTTTGTCTATTTTGTTTAATCTTTCAAAGAACCAACTCTTCAATTCACTAATTCTTTGTATTGTCTGTTTAGTCTCAATTTCATTAATTTCTGCCCTCATCTTTATAGTTTTCTTCCTTATATTAGTTTTGGGTTTGAATTGTTCTTGTTTTTCTAGGTCCTTAAGGTACATCGTTAAGTTATTTATTTGAGCTCATTCTGTTTCTCTGATGTGGAAAATAACTATTATGAACTTAACTATTGGACTGCTTTCATTGTGTCTCATAGGTTCTGTTTTGTCATACTGGCATTATTATTTAATTGTAGAAACTGTCTAGTTTCTTAATTTCTTCTGTGACCCATTGATTATTCAAGAGGGTATTATTTAATTTCCATATATTTGCATAGTTTCTGTGATGTCTTTTGCCACTGATTTCTAGTTTCAGTGCACTATGGTCTGATAATATACATGGGACAATTTTTATGCTTCTGCATCTATTTAAGCATGCTTTATTGGCTAGCATGTAGTCTGGCTTGGAGAGAGTCCATATGCTTCTGAGAAGAATATGTATTCTGTTGTTGGATGGAACACTCTAGATATCTATTAAAGCCATTGGTGTGAAGGGTTTTTTTTACCTCTGATATATTTTGGGTGACAGACATACTTACTTTTCTAATGAAAATTTTTACTTTAGCATAACAGTAGCCAGCTATGCTTCTCCATAGCTGGGCTAGGGGAATACAGAAAGCAATTGGTGTTCTCTCACTTGGTAGACATACAACAAGAAGTATGCATGCATGTCAAAGTATCAAAAGGTGACCTTTTATCCACCCTCCATGCCTCGTTACATTTTTGTGCATGTATAATTTGTTTTATTAAATGTTTTCTTTTGGTTTTTCTTGTAGAATTATCCCAACTCAGTACAATGTCATCTGAAAATCTGCTTTTACAACTTTGGGAGGAGGTTGAAAGTGAGTCATCAGGTGACTGTGCTACCAATGATGACTTGGATCATGTAAGCCAAAGAAGTTGTGACAGTGAGATGGAACACGATATGACAGAGAAAGAAAGAAGGAAGACTTTGATTCAGACGAGGTAGAAAACAGTAATGTAAATAAATATCTGACTAGTCAAAATACTAGAAAATGGTCATGTATACCTGAATAAGCCAATTTTAGAACTAGGTCTGAAAATGGTATTAGGTTCTTGTCAGAGGTGAAACCTACTGGATGGAATTTTTTTTTTTTTTTTTGGTACCGGGGATTGAACTCAGGACCTTGTGTTTGGGAGGCAGGTGTAGTGCCACTGAGCTAAATCCCTGGCCCAGGATGAAATGTCCACACTGTGATTCAATGTTAGAAATTGTTTGTAACAGAAGATATGCTACAGGGTGTTGTGAAATATATTAATAATGAAATACAGGTAAAATGTTCTATATGCACCAATAGTAATTCTCAAAAAATATTTATCATGAAACCTCACTACCTTAACAAAAATCTTTCATAGAAGGACTTTATTATTCTAATCATCAGAATCTGAAGAAGTGGCAAATGCAGTGTTGAAGCTGTTAGAACAATAATGACACCCAAGAGATTTGGTTTCCTTCTTGAGGAGCTCCTTGTCATGGAAATACCTTATTTTCCTATCAATTTTAAAAGAAAGGTTAGCAGGATATATAAGACAGGATCAGAAATCATTATCTTTTAGGGCTTCAAACACTTCACTCTAAGCCCTCCTACTCTTTAAGATTTGTGTAGAGAAATATGCTGTGATTTTAATGGGTTTACCTTTGTATGTGATTTTTAGCCTTTCTCTAACAGCTTTTAAAATTTTGTCCCTCTGATGGACTTCTGAAATTTTGAGTATAATGTGACTTGAAGACATTCTTTTCTGGTTAAGGATCTTTTTGGTGTTCTATATGCTTCACTTATCTGTATGCTTATTTCTTTCCTTATTTTTGGGAAGTTTTTCTGCCATTATTTCTGTGAACAGACTTTCTATGCCATTTGTGTTGTCTTCTGATTTTTCATCGATTCTGTTTGTAGATTAATTTTCTTTTCATCGTCTAGCAGTTGTTGGATCAATTTGTCATTTTCTCTTTTTTTAAATAAGGTTCGCTAAGGGTTTGTCTATTTTATCTTTCAAATAGCCAATGCTTGAATTCATTGATTCATTGCATCATTTTCTTAGTCTCAATTTCATTAATTTTTGCTCTGATCTTTACAATTCCTCCCTCATATGCTCTTTAGGTTCAACTTGCTCTTTTTCTAGAAGCTTGAAGTTCAACAGTAGGTTATTTATTTGTGCTTACTCTGTTTTACTGATGTGGGAGTTCACCTCTATGAATTTCCCGCATAGGACTTCTTTCATTGTGTCCAATAAGTTGCTGCATTTTATCAGCATTATTGTTTCATTGTAGAAACTAATTTCTTCTTTAATTTCATATGTGACCCATTGGTTGTTAAGGGGGGTGTTATTTAATTTCCATGTGTTTATGCAGTTTTTGTGGTTTCTTTTCCCATTGATTTCCAATTTTATTAAACTATGATCTGATAACATCCATGGAACTATTTCAATTTGTTTGTATTTACTGATCTAGTATGTGCTCCATTTTGGAGAAAGTCCTGTGTGCAGCTGAGAACAATGTGTATTCTGATATCGTGGGAGGCAACACCCTTTAGATGTCTACTAAGTCCATTTGTTCAAAGGTTTGGTTGAGCTCTGATTTTCCTTTGTTGATGTTTTTATACAGTTGATTCATCTATTTGTGACAGTAGGGTATTGAGGTCCCCCATTTCAATTGTATTAATGTTTATCTGATTTTCATGTCTATTAATGTTTGTTTTATATAGTTGGGTACTCTGGTATTTGGTGCATATGTATTCATGATTAGTATCTCTTCCTCTTGGATTCTTCCCTTGACAAGTATGTAGTGACTGTATCTATACCTTCTGATCAGTCTTGGCTTGAAATCCACTTTGTCTGCAAATAGAAGAGCTACCCCTCCTCTTTTCCAGTTCGTGTTGCACAGAGTATTGTTTTCCATCTTTTGACTTTCTGTCTATGCATTTCTTTTTCTAGTTAAATGTATTTCTTGTATGCAGCATATTTTTGGATCTTATTTCTTGATACATTCTTCCAATCTGCTTCTTTCAACTAGTGAATTGAAACCATTTACATTGATGACTATAAATAATAAGTATTGACTTATTCTTGTCATATTGTTTTCATGTTGCTGGCTCCTTTTCTTTTCCCCTGTTTAATTGCTTGCCTTACCTGTTGGATTTATTCTATTGGGATTCATGGAATTGTTATATTCATCATGTTTTTCCTGACTATCCTTCAAAACTTTTCAGAGTGCTGTTTTGGTAGTCATGAATTTCTTCAGATGTCCTTTATGATGGAATTGTCTTATTTCTCCATCAGTTTTGAAAGAAAATTTTACAGGGTACATCAACCTGTGTTCGAGGCTGTTTGATTTTAGGGCTTGAAATACTTCTCTCCAAGCCCTCTTTGACCTAAGGGTTTCTGTTGAGAAGTCTGCTATGATTCTGATGGGCTTTCCTTTATAGGTGTTTTGTTTATTTTCTCTAAAAAGCTCTTGTATTCTGTTCTTGTGTTGAATTTCTAGAATCTTGACTATTATATGCCTTAGTGTAGGTTTATTTTCTTTTGAATGATAATAGCTAAGTGGAGTTCTGTATGCCTCACTTATTTGTATGTCAAATTCTTTTTCCATGCTTGGGAAGTTTTCTGCCATTACTTCTGTGAACAAGTATTTTTATGTCCTTTGTGCTATCTTTAATTTTTCATCGATTCTGATCAACCTTATGTTATTCTTCTTTGCATAGCCTAGCAGCTGTTGGATTGATTTTTCATGGTCCCTTGCTATTTTTAAGACACCTTTCATTTGATGATTGCTAACTGCACACCTGTCTTCTAGGTCTGATATTTCTCCTCATATTGGTTGATTCTACTGCATATATTTTCAACAGAATTTTTAATCTCCTGGATATCTGCTTGAATCTGTTTCATGGAATCAAGTTCTTTCCTATGTTGGACATTCATGGTTTCCATCACTTTCCTAAGTTCCTCTATCTTTCTTTATCTGTATCTACTCTATATTCACTAACCACACCCTTCATTATGGTCATCATCTCTTTAGTTATCTGAGAAATTATTTCTGATTTGGTTTTTCCTAGACCCTCATTCATCTGCTGTGTTACTTCTACTGCTACCATTTCAGAAAGATCAGCTGGGTGGTTTTTGATTTCTTCTGCCTCAATATCCCCTGGATTTACTTCGGGTGAGCTAAAAGTCTGGGGTTGCATCTTGCTTCTGTGTCTTCTCATTTTTTATTTAAAAAAATTTGTTTTCTGCATTGATGCCTGTAAATTGCTTATGGTAGGTAGCTTTCACTTATTTTATTTTAAAATTTTATTTTCTTTTGGAGAAGCAGTCTTGCTATGTTTCCCACATGAGTTTCAAAATCCTGAGCTCAAGCAATACTCCTGACTTAGCCTATAAAGTAGCTGGGACTTCAGACATGCCATAGTACTCAGCCATTATTCCTTCACTAGATCTGATTTCCTGTAAAGTATAATTTTCCTTTAGATTGATGAAATTCTTTCAAAGTTTCTTTCAGTTCACTTCTGCTGGAGAAATTTATTTCATTTATTTTTACAAGTATTTAAATACTTTCATTCCACTTTCATTTATGAAAGATATTTTCATCAAGTAAACATCTAGAGCTCCTTTTCTAGGTAGTTTTATTTTCTCAGAAGTCTGCTCTAGTCCTCTCAGCTTCCCTAATCTTTGTCTCCTCAACTCAGTGAAACCACTCAGTTACGATTAAACCCCCCCCTCCCACTTGCTTTATAGTGTGGAGTGTGCCCTCCAGCAGAAATTTAGTGTGATCATGGGGTTCATGTCATTTATTTTCCTTAGGTGGCCTGTTGTCCAATGTGAAAATAGTGACAGGTGTACATTAATAATAGGGATACATTATGCTAAATACATCATTAGGTAATTTTTGTCACTTTGTGAACACTACAGTGTACTAATACACACCAAGATGGCTATGGTGTAACTTGGAGATATAACCTTATGTTACCATCAATGTATATGCAGATCATCATAGGCTAAAATTTTTAGTTTTTTTTAATTGGCAGGATAAGTCAAGTCTCTTGAATTTATTTCATCATATCAAGAAGTAAGAAGTACATGCTGTCCACTTTTTATTGCTCTCAGCACATTGCTAGTGTTGTGTTAAGTGCTGAATAAATGTGCAAATCTTGAGATGACTCTAAGGACTCCAGGACTTATCTTTTAATTTCATTGTAATTGAGACCCATCCCTAAAGTCTTGTTTTAAAAAGTTATTAATTTGATCATTACAAGATTAAATTTTCTGTTTTGGTATTAAAATGTATATTTTGTGGAAATACAGATTTTTTTGAATGATCAAGTTGCATCAAAAAGACTATTTTAACTCAGATTTTCCTTGGAGAGAGGTGGATGATTCAAACATGTTTCCCCACTCACTTGTTTATGTTTGGCAACTGTTCACTTCTCATTAATAAGAATCTCGTTTCCTAAAATAAAATCTTGACTAACCAAAACCTAAAACTAATTGACTTACTCTGATATTATTTCTCTATTTGATTTTATCCACTTATTTGGAGGAAATTGATGACAAAAAAGCAGGTTGCTCTATTCATTCAAAAGTAATGAAATGAAGAATTATGATAAATTCTTCAGAAAATTTAACTTAATGCTTTGCAAACTATTAAGATGGCAAGGGAAAAAGGAATTGTGAGTCATATCCATACTCCCAGCCCTATCCAGATATCATGTAAAGCTCACCTGGGTACCCTTGGATAACATTTTTTCTTGCATATTGTCCTTGAACTTGTTTCAACAATAGCCTTCTCTTTGACATATCTTATGAGGAAATTGAGAAGAGAAAAAAAGATCTTGTGGGATCCTATGTTCTGTTAAAAAACACAATATTTGAGTTGAATGACTTCAGAAATAACCTCTATCATCTATATAATGCATTGCTTATTTAACAAATTATTTTTGGACATCTACCCTGTGTTCAGCCAGGTGAGTGATTCAAAGATGAATATAATTCATTTCCAACTGTCTGAGAAGCTGAACATTTCTAATTGTGTGGACTTCAATAATTCCTGAAGTCATTATCTATTTCTTTTTCATACTACCTGATAATTATATCACTTTTTCTTATGTTAAGCCAAAAATCATTTACCTGACATTTCACACAATATTTCTAGCTGTTCCTTCTGGGTAACACATAGTAGGTCTATCTCTATGATAAATTTGAAAAGGCCTAACATTGCACCTAGTGCATATCAAGCACTCAGTAATGATTTGTCTAATGATCAAATGAAATTCTAATTGGGCCCTCATGCTCATGCTGCAATTCTGTTTTCTAAACAAGTTCATTACTGGGGTTGACTAAACAACCCCAGTTGGATCAAATATCACTAATGTTATATATTGTTCAGTCTTAAACAACCATTCTAATTGCTTTCCTCTGACATTTTTTAGCTTGATACTGTCATTTTAAAGTATGAGAATAGAACCATATATTCCCAGGATAACTTGGAAGTAGAAAAAAATTGCCTAATGCTGATATTCACACACTTTGTTCTAGTTACACCTATTTCCTATATTCCAAATCTTCAAATGTTAGCTGTGACATGGAATTTAGAGTTTGTTACTACTAACTTCTCTTCTTTATAGTTGAGAAAAGTGAAATGCTGTTTGATATGTCACACAATTAGTAAACAATAATTCTATAGTTTACAGTAATTCTATTTTTACAGTAATCCACCAGTGACTTACAACTTAGAAGTGTTATTGATTAAATAGGTGTCAGGGTAAGTCTTTCTGGATGCTTACCAGCATTTAGTAAGAGCAAGAAATGATAAAATGAGGGCCTGGGATTTAGCTCAGTGGTTCTGCTGTCTGCCTCACAAGCGCAAGATCCCGAGTTCGATCCCCAGTACTAAAAAAAAAAAAAAAAAAGAAAAAAAAGAAATGATAAAATGAGATAATATCCAAGATTGCTCTATGTGAAATGAAAATAAAACCTCTATTGACAAACGCTCAATGAGGAGCTCAGGTGCTAAGACTCCAGCCTGCAGCATCAAAATGATAATTCCAAGAGCTCTGGTAGATTGAATTACTAGTCACAATTCTTCAACATGCCCTGCCACCTCCATATAATTTTGCAGTTTCTACACAGAAGGAGTCATACCCAGCCCTGTAAATTTGGACTTAGTCATGTAACTTTTCTTGGCCAATGGAATGTAAGTAAGGTACTTCAATTGTGCTCACAAATTGGTCGTGCCCTGTTTTGCTTGTGTTATTGCTATTGGAAAACTGTGCTCTGATTAAGCTACTTGTCCCAGAGAAGATGAGAAACACATGGAAAACATCTTCTCTGTCATCACCCTTGAGCCAGCCTAGATCAGCTAAAAAGAAAATGTGAAATAAATGTTTATTATTAGATATCAGTGAGATTTTGTTGTTCTATAATAAAGCTGATTGATAGAAACCCCAACAGGAATTGTTATTTGAACACTCTTTCAATGTGTATTATATGATACCAGTCTCTTAAGATGATCTCAGGTTTGGTAGAGGTAAAGAATTCCATGATCAAATAACTTCAGGGTATACTGAGTATTTTTCCATATATCTCATTAAAGTATCCAAGAAGTTCTACCGAAAAAAAAAATTTCCATGAAGTTTGGAGTTTAAAAAATGTATAACTAGGGTTGGGGATTTAGCTCAATGGTTTCGCCGCCTGCTGCGCAAGCGCAAGGACCTGAGTTCGATCCCTGGTACCAAAAAAAAAATTATAACTATAAAACTACATATATAAAGAATTATACATATAATTATATATTATATATAATTATAAATTTATAATTTTAAAATAAGTTTTTAAAATGTATTTGTAGACTTCTGAAAAGCATTGAAGTTAGCCTTAAATAAGCCTTAAGACAACAGAGTATCACTGACAAAAGAGAAATCATTGGGCCACATTAGTTGTGAAAAAGAAGGGTAAAGAAATCAAATAACTTCAATTCACCAAGAAAGGAGCTTGGAATTTGCTCTTCCAACCTAACAAGTAAAAATCTGAACAAAACTCAATGACTTCTTAGATATGTAAGAAAAAAAGCAGTCAGGGAAAACTGCTGAGCACTAAATTAAAGTGATGGGTAAATACACAGAATCATAACTTACTTGTGCACCTTTTGGAGTATAGTAGCAAAGTAGGAAAATGCAAACTGCAATTGACCAATTGTTGGCGGTGCACTGTGGACAAATCTGAGTCAATAACATCAGTGGGACTTAGTCATGAGGCAGGGAGGTTCTGCACACTTTTGTAAGTTTCACATTCATGAGGTCTACCAACTTCTCAAGGTGAATATTGGAGAAAAATACCACTGTGCGTTGGCAGGATAGAGAAAAAGTGTCCATTTTGAAATGTACTAAAGCATTCTGTTCTTTTTAATAAGCTTTGTCCCTCAGGAGAAGCTATTTAACTAGAACCTATATTACTGGGGTTTCATTCCTGCCTAAATCACATTGGAGAAGGGAAATACCGAATTTTAGCTCTGTCCAGCCATCCTGTACTACCTAAAAGAGAAAAAAATTGAGAAGCTCTTGTCATGTGGACAGCCCAGAGGCACGGACTCACTACACTGGACCCTAGTTATAAGACTGTAGGACATTTCTATCCCTCCACATTACTTTGGTAATCTACCACTACTACATTACTATAAGCCTGTTTACAGCAGTTCCGTTTACCCAGTATATCAAGTCAGAGGTGTCAACGTGATACTTCAATATATCTACACAACATGTAATGATCAAAATAGTTAACATTTCTACCTCTTAAAACATTAAAAATGTATAAACGTGTAATAATTGCACACATTTATGGGTAACAGTGTCATATTTCAATACACATATACTTTATGTACCGATTAAATGATGGTAATTAATATTTGCATATCCTTATCATTACTTTATGTTTGCAGCTTTCAAGCTTGTCTGTTCCAGTAATACATAAAATATATAATAAATTATTGTGAACTATGTTCCTGCACTATAACGTAGAACACTAGAACTTACTATTTCTATCTAATGTGTTTTGGTACTCATTATTCAAACTCTCCACCTTTCTTAAAATCTATTATTAATTCTTCTAAAGAGCTTTTCTTCAATCATAGTAGAATCGCACATGAGGATTAGAAATGCCTTAACACTATTTTGCATCTTATTACACAGTGACCTTAGAAGAATTTCTATCCTACCCTTACATATTCTATTCATTACCCTTTCTCTCTAGATTATGCATTTATAAAGCAAGAATGCAGATTATTTTAGATCTGTGAAATAAAATGATTTTATAGATGTTGATTATAGGTTTTAAAATCTCATTAAAACAGGATTAACTATCTGAGAGTTGAATTTAAACAGCAGAATCACTATGATTTATACTTGGATTTCAGGTTGAAGTATTTTTTCTTACATTGATACAAGTTTTATTACTTTCATTTTCAACTATTTTGCTTTAATTTTCTTCAAAATTACAAATTAAGTAAGAAAAATGTACATTTTATTAAAAACTCAGAATACACAGAGAAAGTTCAAAGTCCTTCATTAGATACTGTCCCCTAATCCTATTCCCTCCTCTTACTATAGGTACAACTAGTGGAAACTTAAGTTTATCTCCTTTTCTTTATCCACTTGGTAATTCAAAGTAGATTAATTGATTCAATAGTTAGTTATTGAGTACCTAGTTAGTTTCATACACTATACTGGAGACACAAAGATAAATAAGAAAAATAAGGTCTTCATGGAATTGACAGTAGAGGAAGGAAGACAAATAACGAATGCACACACAAGTAATCAGTAATTTAAGGCTGCAGTGGTTACCTGTAAATCACAAATAAGGGGATGAGATACTGACTGGAAGAGAGACCACTTCAGATATTGTGTTAATATGGTTCCTCAAAAAACAGACATGAAGATGTGACTTGATGTGAAAGAGATTTTTTGGGGAAAATTCCCAAGACTTTAATGATGAGAATGACTCAGTCAGAATAAGTATTAGTGACAGAGTGTCCTAAATTGAGAGACCAGCAAGTACCAAGATCTTCAGTTTAAAAAGAGGTACTTTGACTCCGGACTGAAATAGGAGGCCTACACTACAGGAAAGTGTAGTATGAGAAGAGGTTTCAGTGGGAACAGAGAGTTCTTAAGGTCATGATAAAGGGGGTTTGTGCTTCTCTTCCTTCTTCATCTTCTAAAAGGGAAGAGAGAATCTACAGAAAAGTTTTAAACAGGAATGACTGATGTAATTTACATTTTGCAAGCATATCTTAAGCTATTGTGTAAGAGTGAAGGCAGGGAGAATAGGAGGCTGTGCAATAGTACAGGGGAGAGAAGGTGGTAGATTGGACTAGAGTGGGAATAGTGTGTTGCAGATAGGTTCAAGATCTTTCATAAATATATTTAT
>NW_004624803.1:310804-321894 GCF_000247695.1 Heterocephalus glaber | reverse complement strand
TAAGATTATATTCATTATGCTGTGAATATTTTTAGGTAGGCAATATATTCTGTATAACAGTTGTAGCTATTGCCTTCCTTTTTTTTTTTAGCAAGAACATAGTATTCCAAGCATCATTTGATTTAGGTAATTTCATATTAGTGGACATTTGAGAAAATATGGTGTTTTTCTCACTTTATCAAATAATGCTATAATAAACATTTTAATCAGTGCCTCATTGTGAAGATGTACAAGTGAAATTTCTGTGCATATTTTAATATTTTATAATAATTTACAGTATTCTCCTAAAAAACTGTACTAATGTACACTCTCATGGGGAATGTATGAGAAAAATCTTTCCCTTTCATTTTACTAACTGTCGGGAGCAATTCTACATAATTTGGGGAAAAAATCATTTCACAATTAAATTATGATTAGGCCTAGTTTTCCTGCCTACAGGCTGGCTATAGCATGTCAAAACATAACTCCATGTTTTGCCACCAGTCACAGCTAAGACCTCAATGGTCCTGTGATGCCATGAGAACAGCTAAGACCTCAATCGTCTCCTGATGCCATGACACTCCAGGCCAGGATTACATCAGCTGAAGATATCTTGGTTCCTTGAGAATGGAGTAGTAAGAGAAAAATTGCTCCTGGGGAGGGACAAATTCTGTACCAGCTTAATTCCTCCCAGCTACTATTGTAAGAATGCTCTCCTTATAGTCCTCTTCAACATAAGAACCTTG
This sequence comes from Heterocephalus glaber, assembly GCF_000247695.1. Next base: position 321,169 of record NW_004624803.1, on the reverse strand, counting down.
TGACCTAAGATCTTCATCAACATAAGATTTGCATGGACATAGGATTACCACCACCCGCTAAGTTACTTGATGCTCCCTCTAGTTATTGTGTGTACCCAATAAATAATGGCTAGCTCAGAGTGTCTTGGTCTTTGCCTGCTCTGAGGCACTGACCTCCTGGCACTTCACGTACTTTAAAATTTTGCAAGTCTCTGTTGTCCTTTTTCTTTAGCCCTAACTGTCCCCCTTTCTAGGCAGTTGGAGTATTCATTACCCTCTGATAATTATCAATTTTTAATATGTTTCAACTAAGAGAAAAAATTATTGTTACACATCCTCCCCTGTTGTGTCAATATCACAGCATCAAAGGCAGTAACAGAAGGAACAGAAAAAAGATTCCATAATTGCCAGTAAAGTTTGAGCATTTTGTCATATACTGGTTAATTCAACTTCCTTTTATTTGAACTACCTGTTCATAGCCTTTGCCCCTTATTATCCTGAGATGTTAGGCTTTTTTATTCTTTGTTTTAATTAGTAAGTTGCACTAAATTTAAATTTTATGCATTTTAATATTGGGAAAAAACATTACCAAATGTTTGTACAAAGTATAATGTATCTATTAGAGGGAGATGGGTGGGTTCCAATTCTGTGTCATGGAAGATGTACATGTTTATAAGCTCAATTACATTTAACTTATTTTTTTCTTGGTAGAGTTTATTTTAGTTAACAAGAAATAGAATCATAAATTGTTTTGAATCTCTTTTTCTATTTGGTATGAGTATTTCCCCACCACATACATAATTTTAATCTTTTTAAATAACTTCTGAGGTTTGTGTTTCTTTTTTCTAAGCTGCGTAAATAATTATTCTGACTCACTATATGTCCAGCACAATGTCAAATGTTTTGTAAGTGTTCAATTACTAAACCTTAAAGGTGATATTAGCATCTTAATTTTATTGATGGGTAGAATGGAATGTTGGGCAACTTGATAGTTGGCCCAAGATTAAACAGATCATAAATAATAGATCCTAATCATGGGTTTAATTACAGACTATTCTGTTCCATTGAATATTTGAATTATAAGCAGCTCATTCTTTAAAATATGAGTTTTCAAGAAACTGAATTTTAAAAAGGAAAAGAATTCTGAGCTACAATAATGGCTCAATAATAGAGCACTTGTCTAACATGTGCAAAGCCCTGGGTTCAATCCCCAATAGTGCAAAAAAGGGAAAAAAAAGGAATTCTCTGAAATCAAACTAAAAAAAAGAAGTCAGAGCATTTGCTAAAGAAGAAGTGAAAGGTGAAGGGAAACAGTAATCTGTCTTTTAACTCTAATATAATGTAGACTGTATATGTGGAGGGAGAACTAGGATTTGGGATAAATCTTGAGGAAGACACATCGGTGGGAAGAAAAGAAAATGAACATAAAACTCATGGTATGAATTGCATCTTTCTGATTAAACTCACTTATAGCCATATAAACGTCCTATCAGCCATGCTGTCATTCAAATAAAAACAATAAAAACAATTTTCAACCAGGGAACTCTAAAATAGAAAATACTTGCATAAACATTTAAGCACACACATTTAAACAAAATTATTTTCTTTCAAGGGTGTGTTTAAATTAAAATGATTTCCCAGACCTGATCCTACAAGCATATTTGGATGTCTTAATCAGGTAAACAAACAATACATAACTTATGATAAAAGGTAATAATTTTTTTTTTTGGTACTGGGGATTGAACTCGGGTCCTTGTGCTTGCACAGCAGGCAATGAAACCACTGAGCTAAATGCCTGGCCCTGGTAATAATTTTAATATCAGATTTTAGTTAAATTTTAATTAGGAGGAAGAGGTTTTTGTGTTGCTTTTTGCTTTTAAGTGACACATTTACATAAAAAAGTGGCTGTTACATGAATATTTGAATGTCAGTGTCCACAGCCATCCAGTACAATCTAGGCAACACAATGTGGAGACAATCTGGGCTTGCTGCCATTATTCTGCAAGCTAGCTAGGCATGAGTGATCCTCTGAAGCTTAATTCCCATGCACTTTAGTTTGAGTGTTTTGAAAGAACTTCATTTGCCAATATTTTGGAGCAGGTGCAAAGCCATTCTGGAGTTTACTGCTGAGGTTTATGCAAATGGTTGGCTTAACTGTATGGTGGGCTCAGATTTCCTACTGTCTAAACACTGAGATTCAGGCATGAGTTGGCATATATTTCCTTTTGAATTTAATTCATTCTCCATCTAGAATTTCCTTCAACTCTTTTGTCCAAGTTATTATCTTGTACAACATTTCTCCAGTGAAAGAAATGAGAGCATGACCACAATTAATAGTAAGTTGAAAGAATTTATAAACCAAAGACTCAGGAGTTATGATTTTTAAAGTAATTTTTTGATCCAAGAGGCATTTGGATGACTGTGGAGACTCAGTTGACTTCCCTGGGCTCCCTACTTTATAGAACTTGTACAAGAATCAAATGAAGAACTATATAGGAAGACAGTGAGATAAACAAAGCACTCTGTTAATATAAGGCATTAGATAAGGAGAGGGAATGTGAACAAGATTATTACAGTAAGCAGTTTTAGGAAGAGCATGATAAAACTGTCCTATCTTGAGTTTCCCATTCCTTACTAAGATAATTTATGTGGATGATAACATACTTGATAAAATGAATGAGGACAGAAGATGAGGACAAAACAGATATTGGCTAGACTACATAAGATCTTTTGTTCACAGTATAATAAAGCAGACACTATTGGTTGCCTACCTTAAATCCATCACTACTCCTTTTCTTTATTGTTCAGAAAGTTCTGATTGTTGTGCTCAGATTAAAGTGGCCTCCCTTTCTCCCTCGTGTTAAATACTGATTTGTCTAAGACAGTCATGGTTCCTCCATGATTGGTCTTCTTGTGAATGAGCATGTGACACAGTACTAGTAAATGGGATATAAGACACTCTCAAATAGTTTGCTTCCCCGATTAAAAAAATACACGCATGAAAAGAAATTCTCTGCCTTTAAAGAATATTATACATTCTTCACCCATCCTGTTAATTTAGAAGCAATGAGATTGAAGAGACTCCAACATACAACCCTGAAGTTGTTAAGCTACTAAGTTAACCTTGAAAAAACCCTATATTCATTCATCTTGTTTTATATTATAATAACATTTCTTTATACTATTCAATCATTTTTCTATGCGAACCTAGGCAAAACACCACGATCCTTACATTAATAATTGAGAAATTGCTGCAGAGAGGGGAGTTGTTACATGCTCACATTATGGATTTCGCCTATAAAAGGGAATAATTCCAACACTAAATTTTGAAAATAATCATACCAATACTTTGCCAAAAGTATTTCAATAGCTCTCCATTGTTCTTGAGACAAAAATTCTTACTAGGCACTAGGCAATGACCTAGACCCTTTCTGTCACATCAGTTTCACGTTGTGCATGTGTCCTTCCACACCTTACACAATTTCCATAAGAAAATTCTTTCAGTTACTATATATTCCACAGTCTCTTTGTTCATGCAAACTTATATTGCATGGAATATATTTTCCCCTCACCTTCGGCTAGATAATTTTATCCAGCCTTCACATATTAGTTGACATAGTTTCTTCAAGAACAATTTTCAGACTACTTAAACCAAGTTACTAGCTCTTGCCATATGCCCTTACTTCCTTTATGAAAGGCGAACCTACTGAAATTGCTCAAGTGATTGTCTTTTTCCCCTTGGAGGTTGTATGCTCCACTGATGCAACAATATTGGTCATGTTCAACATTGCATCTTCATACTCCTAGAGTATAACTACTCATCATGTGCATTAGAAGAATTAATAGAGAAAATCCCTAAAAATACAATATTCTGCTTTAAGAAGGAGAAAGGTTGATGAGCAATAATATTATCTCCTTTAAAAAAGGAACGAATGTTTTCACACTGCAAAAATAAATTTGGACATAATTTGGAAAAGATTAATTTTCACAAAATTAATGAGAAAATCACAAAACTAATAAGGGTATGAAAAACAAAGTTGCCAATTTTAAGAGCAATGCATAAAAGGCATAGCATTTTTATAAAATTTTAATCAGAAATGAGTAACTAGAACATATAATTTAAAAATGATATTTATAATAGCAACAAAACAGTACAAATATCTAGAAATTAAGTAAGACTATAACAGCTCCCCCTGACAAAAATTCCAAAATAATAATAAAGGACCACAAAGTAATACATATTTTAAAAGAGGAGTTACACACTATTAAAAAGAATGACTCTAGGTCCTTTTTCTAGATATTAGTCTTTTGTCTGAGGAGTAGCTAACAAAAATTGTGTAAGTTGCCTCTTCACTCTGTTGGAGGTTTCCTTTACTGTGCAGAAGCTTTGACCCAATCAAAAATAAGAATCTAAAGGAATAATAGGTAATGTAAAATAGGAAGAAGAGGTCCAAAGGGGAAGGGAAAGTGGGAGGGGTTTGAGAAAGGAAAGAAGAGAATGGAATTAATATGAGAAAAGGAAAAAATTGAAACAAAGTCTTTGTAAATATTGGGGGTGGAGGGGTTGAAGGGAAGGCAGAGGAATAGGGAAACAATAAGAACTGAGATAGATTATGTAAAAGTACAAATTTCTGATGATGAATGTCATTATATTGTATACCTAAAATGTACCTATAAAATTAATAATAATTTTTTAAAAATTAGTCATGTGAAATGAGGAGACACTTCTCAGATTAAGAAATACAAATAGGCAACAAATACATGAAAAAGTGTTGGACACCTCTGGCCATTAGAGAAATGCAAATTAAAACAACACTGAGATTCCATCTCATTCCAGAAAGAAAGGCTATCTTAAAAAAAATCAAATAACAACAAATTGTGGAGTGGTTGTGGGGAAAAAGGAATGCTTCTTCATAGTTAGATAATGTAAGCCAGTACGACAATTATGGAAACTAGTAGAGAGAGTCTTCAGAAAAATTAAAATTTGAAATTCTGTTTGGCCCAGCTCTTTCACTTCTTGGTATCTTCTTTTTTTTGGTACCGGCTATCAAACTCAGGACCTTGTGCTGGCGAGGCAGGCGCCGGAACCACTGAGCTAAATCCCCAGCCCTAGGTATCTTTTTAATAGATAGATAGATAGATAGATAGATAGATAGATAGAGGAAAGTGGAAAGGGATAAAAAAAAGAATTAAGAAACGTCATGTAAGTGTACCAACTCTTCACAATGAATGTAATGATTATATACTACAAACATGTGCCAATAACAAATTTTTTTAAGTGATGACTTGAAATTATAATGACTATAATATTTGCAAATTGATCTGTAAATTTAAGGAAAATATCCATTAAAGTTTTGCTATTTTGAGCAATATAATAAATGTCAGATAAAATTTATATGGAGGATTAATGACCTTCATATCAATCTTAAAAATTAAGACTAATGAAGGAAGATGTGTGCCTGATATCAATACATGTTTTCAAATCTCACTAATAATATTAATAAAAAAACTCTGTGGTATCCAAAAAAGAGGGAAAATACTATGGAGGAATTGAGCCCTCAGAGACAGACAAATGTGATGCATTTGTGTTATGTGCATGTACACTCATGTGTGCACTTATGTAAAATTATAAAAGAAAAAGAACAATGAAAATCAATGATGAAATGATGCATTTTTTTTTTTTTGGTACCAGCGGTCAAACTCGGGAACTTGTGCTTGCCAGGCAGGCAGCAGAACCACTGAGCTAAATCCCCAGCTCCAAGGATGAATTTTTTAAATTAGTGGTGTTGAGAAAACTGGCTCACCAAGTTGAAATGAATGAAAGTAAATCTTGGCTTAACAACTAATACGATGCATCAATTAAGTATCATGACATCAAAATTAACTAGATATTTAACAGAAAAATAACTTTAAAAATAAACAATAAGGCAGAAAATTGCTAACATTAACTCAAAATTAAGAATTTCTAAATATCATATATAAAGTTAAAAAATAGTTAAATACATTCATATAAAAGATAAAAATTAACTAGTGATTACCTGCAGGGACAATAAGAATTATGGGTGAAGATAAAGAGAATAAATAAATAAACCAACAAATACCAGGAGTTATTAATGAACAAACAATATGAGATTCCAATGAACCTATGAGTAACCAGATAGCCTTAGGTGTCTAGACTTTTAAAAGACCTCCAGATAATATTAATGTGCATTGGAGTATGGAGCCCATTAGATAAGATTACCTCAACACCTACACATTAACAAGATCTGATTTTCAATGATGCTCTGAAATATCTTGTTCTATCTTTCATGTTGTAAGTGTGTTATATAGTAGTCCATGGATGGTGGAAGGAATCTGAGAGTACCTTCTAATAAAACTAAAGTTTATTGTTCAGTCTAGTCATGTTACTGAAGGATTTATTTGACTGACAGTATATTTGAAAATCAGAGAAATGCCTAAGGCATTCTCAGTCACTTGAACCTGTGAAATTGCTGTTGTTTTTCTCCTTTTTCTGGGTCTGAGAGTGTGACAGATTTACTATTAATGCCCATAAATTTTACCATTTTTACTAAATGTGAGACTATGTCATAAAAGCTATTTAACATCTCCACTTTGGCTTTTTGTTGTATTAATTACATTGCATAATGTACATGCTTATAGAATATCCCATTAATCATTTTGCAGACTTTTCTTTTTTGTGTGTTTTTTTTTAAACCAAATGAAGCAGTTCTTTCAGGAGGCATAAAGAACTATACAAGAATTATATTTCAGAAGGGCAACAGAAATCAGAAGGTTGATGACTGTAATTTGGTCTAAAAAAAAAAGAATTAAAGTAAAGAAACTGTTCCTTTTCTTAAAATTAAAAAACAGTTGCAAAAAATTACCAGGCAGTGTTTGGTTCTTATTCAAGTTTACCCAGGTAAGATTATTTAGCATGGATGGTGGTTCTTACAGAGAATAACAGAGGACTCTACATTGGCTCTATTAATGAGTTTTCTGGGCAGCATGAAGTAAATCATTGTTAGTTCTCACCCCAATTCTTTCTCCAAAGTAAAAAGCAAACAGCAGTGCTTCAGGGGCTTTCTCGTGAACTGACATAAAGGGATATTAGAGCAAGAGACTAAGAGATAAACACTTTACAGTATTTAAAATTAATTTTGCTCTTGGAATGGCAACAGTTTGTGAAAAATCCACACTTATTTCATAGCACATATGATAAATTTGTTAATTGTAAAATTTATTTGTCAGATAAGGTATTTATTTATAAACTAGAAACAGGCAAACACTGGAGAAAGTGGGACAGACTGTTTTTAAAGCAACAGTTTTCTTAGTGATTTTTTCCAGAAGCTATTATATTCCAATAATAAAAGTGAAAACAACGGAGACAAAAATTGTTCTTTTTGTAAGAGGAAACTTACACTCCTTTGAGATCAGATAAGAAATGCAGATCTTAAGCAAATTTCTTAGTTTGCTAAATAGAGTGAATGCTGTAAAATGCAAAGTAAGAGAAGCTGAGCAAAATTAATTTGATATGCAAAACAAAATTTTGGAAGGAAAGAAGTATCGAGGGGAATTTTTATTAGCAAATTAAATATGACTCTTCTAAAAGCACAGAGGGATCCAGCTCGAGCCAGGAACATCGACGGACTCCTGAGAGAGGTCCCGGGTTGCAGGGAACCCATCCCATCAAGCTCGTGCCAAAGGCAGTGATCCACTTAGCCGGCAAGACCCCCCCACGCACACACACCGCTCCTCTGGCCTCTTGGCTGCACCGCCACCTGGATCCATACTACCAAGATGCAGGGGACACCAGACCACCGTACTGAGTAAGTTGGAAGGATCATCACCTCCCATTGGAACCTGGATTACCTTCAGGGGAAGGGCAGCTGGAACCTGCAGTACAACCCTGCAGAGTTCAAACCTACAGGAGGACAGGGAGTTCAACTTGGGAGTTGCAGGGAGAAATCTGCCTGAATCTCACGAGTCTGCGACTGGCTTGCTGAGACTCACTGACTTATATCTGCACATTGCTGCCCACGTTGTCTATTGTGACATCAGAGACATACCCTGAAGGAGGCCCTTCATTTTCATTTTATTTCCAAAATTACTATTATTGGTTTGGTTTTTTTCTCTTATTTTTATTTGTTTTCCTACTCTTTGCAAATTTTTGTTTTTCTTTTCTTCTTTTTTTCCTTTCCTTCTTCTTTCTTTTCTCTTTTCATTCCCTCTCTCACACTTAATCTCTTGCTATCCCACATTGTTCTTCATCTCCCTTTTTGTTCCTGTTTGGCCCTAATTTGGATTTCTTCTTTTTCTTTTCTTCTCTTTTTCCTTCTCTCCCCATTGTCCTCTGGCCTCACTGCTAACCTTCGCCTATTCTTCTACCCATCTATCCCTCCCTCCCCAACTCCTTCCAACTCCCCATCCCAAAGGATAAAGTTGCTATATTGAAGAGTTTGTTCACTATAAACATATGTGGGGTTGGTCCTTGATTTTGATTTATTTCCCGTGTTAAAGGTGATAGATTAATAACTACCACAAAATGTCATTTTCTAAGATGTACTTGATGCTATGGTGTTGCTGATTGTATCACTTGGGCTAAGTTGTTGTTATTGATCTAGTCAGTTGTCCTTCCTGGTATAATGAAAATGAGATAGCCTCAGAGTCATTACAGACTCAAAATCTAAGGACCAGCTATATTTGGAAGACACCTCAGAGAAGCAATCATTCCATAAGGGTTCTACTTACAAGCAACAAAGATACTTACAATAAGCAATTTTGAAGTATCAACCCAGGAATTAAACCAAGGACAGTACCAAAAACAAAAAATCAGAAGACATTTAAGCAAGGCACAAACTCAGACTTCCACCACACCAAGAGTAAACTCTGGGGAAACGAGGTGGAAAAGTCTGATAATCAATGACCTGGACACACTGAACTGATAGCACAGGAAGTAACAAAACAGAGATGAATGAGGCTCTAGAAAAATTCAAAGCAGAAATAATCTCCCAGATAACTACAGAGATGCTGAGCAGAGTGAAAGACATGATTAGAGGCTCTAGAAGAGAAACAGATAAAAAAATAGATGAGCTCAAAAACATGTTGGAAGCCATAAATGCCCGGCATAAGAAAGAAATGGAAACCATGTTTGCCCAACATAAGAAAGAAATGGAATCCATAAAACAGATTCAAACAGATATTCAGGAGATTAAAAGCTCCATTGAAAGTATGCACAGAGGATTAAGGACATCTGAAGATAGGATATCAGATATAGAAGACAGGATCACGGTTAAGGACCATGAAAACAGAGATTTCTTAAAAATAGTAAGGGGCCACAAGAAATCAATACAGCAGCTGCTAGACTATGCAAGAAAGAATAATATAACACTGATAGGAGTCCAGGAAAGAACAGGAGAAAGTTCAATTGACTTAAAAAAAAAAAACTGTTCACAGAAGTAATAGTGGAAAACTTCCCAGACAGAGTAGAGAATTAGACATACAGATAAATGAGGCATATAGGGCTCCAACTACCCATGATCAAAAAAATCTATACCTGGTCATATAATAGTCAAGATCTCAGAAACCAAACAGAAGAACAAATATCCTACAAGCAGTTAGAGACAAGAAACAAATCACCTACAAAGGAAAGCCCATTACAATCAGCAGACTTTTCAACACAAACTCTCAAATCAAGGAGAGCCTGGAGTGAAGTATTTTAAGTGCTAAAAGAAAATGACTTCCAACCTAGACTGTTGTATTCTGCAAAATTATCTTTCAAAATTGATGGGGAAATTAGATACTTCCACAACAAAGAACATCTGAGAAATTTCATGAACACCAAACCAGCACTACAAGCAATTTTAAACAGTATCCTAGAAAAAAACTATGAAGGTCACAACTCCATGAGGCCCAACAGAGGGAAGCTACCAAGCAAGGTAAGAAACTAAAGGGAAAGGGGAAAATATAAATAAAAGAGCCAACAAAAGGAAAACATCATGACAAGGATGAATCAATATCTATCAATTATAACTATCAATGTTAATGACCTCAATTCACCAAGCAAAAGAAATAGACTGACAGAATGGATTAAGAAGCAAAATCCAGCAATATGCTTATACAAGAAACACAACTAACTCAAAAGGAAAATCATAGACTGAAAGGAAAAGGATGGAAAACAGTTCTCCACATGACAGGAACCCAGAAAAAAGCAGGGGTAGCAATCTTATTTGCAAAGTAGATTTCAAACCAAAATTAACTAAGAGAGACAAAGATGGTCACTACATCCTTGTGAAGGGAACAATCCAAGAGGAAAAGATGACAATCCTAAATATATATGCACCAAATAAAATGTCCCCAACTATACAAAACAAATATTAATGGACATGA
>NW_004624803.1:293172-307792 GCF_000247695.1 Heterocephalus glaber | reverse complement strand
AATAGTTTCTCTAGTATAAGAAACTGAAAGTGTAAATAATGTTTAAAATGATTAAAATGAATAATTGATAATTTAAAATAGGAAGACAAGTCCAAAGGCACAGGATGGTGATATGAGGGGAAGGGGAAATGAAAGAAGGGAAAGGAAAAATTATGAGAAAAGAAAAAAAATGAAGATGAAATCTATGTAAGTAGGGAAGGGTGGAGGGAGTGACGGGTGCACAGGTAATGGGGAAAAAATAAGAACCAAGATACATCATGTCCAGATACAAACACCCAATGACAAACGTAAATGTATTGTATACTTATACTATTCCAATAAAACAAATTAAGAATAAAAATAAATAAATAAATAAATAAAAGCACAGAGTTTCACCAGAGACTTAAGAGAAAACAAAATAATGATCAAATAGCCCAATATGCCACAAGAGTGTAGCCCAAACCATACTAAGATGTTGTGCAATGGACATAAGATATTTTTAAAAGGGCCTGCTAGGAGGAAGCACTTTGCTAAGTCATATAAGGGGAGCAAATACAATCATTCCTGAAAAAGTCTAAATCCTCTGGCTGCAGAGTAAATGAAGACATGGGGAGAATGTTCAGGTGAGCTGGAGTGAGTACACTTGTGCAAAAGTACACATTTCCCATGGAACAGTTGCTGGTCATCTAGAAACAAACAAAACTGTTGTTTTGTGCTGCTGGGGATGTAGCTTAGTGCTCCCTGGGTTTAAATCCTCAATACCAAAAAAAAAAAAAAAAGTGAACAAAAGTATTGTCCATAACTTGGAACTCTTGTAAGAGTTCCTTAGTGAAGGACTCTCCCAAGAAGCAACAAATGTGTCCCAGGAAAAGAAAGAATTAACACTTAAAACCTAGGCACAGATTACAGGATCACAGGTCATGTTCCATTTCCCGTAGTGGCAGTGCTCCTTTGTATAGAAATAACCTTATTACCAATAACAAATATAACCTCTTGAATAGGAATATTTAAAGAACACAAGCACATAATGTAAGATCTACTTTTTTCTTTGAGTTTTATTACTGTGGAAAAATATACATGACATAAAATTTACAATTTATACCTCAATAAATTGCACAATTCACTAGCATTTAGTAAATTCATAGTATTCTGCAACCATCACCATTATCTAGTTCTAGAATAATGCATCACCTCAAAAGGAAACTCCAAAATCTATAAGTAGTCATTCTCCATTTCTCCATTTGTGCAGCTCTTGGCTTCTACTAATCTGCTATTTTTGTCTATTTTAGATATTTCACATAAATGAATTTAGATAATATATAGCTTTTTGTCTAGCTTCTTTCACTGAGCACAATGTTTTCATGGCTCATCCCTTTTGTGACCTATATCAGTACTTAATTCTTTTTATGGCTGAATAATATTCCATTGTATGAACATACCACATTTTATTTGGCATTTACTTATTAGATATTTGACTATTGTGAATAGTGCAACTTTATAACATTTTTTTTTTGGTACCAGGGATCGAATTCAGGACCTTGCACTTGTGAGGCAGGCAGCAGAACCAGTGAGCTAAATCCCCAGCCTATAATGTTTTTATACGAATTGTAATAGTTTGAACATCTTTCAGTTCTTTTGGATATGTAACTAAGAGTAGAATTGCTAGGACATATGATAATTTCATGTAATTTTTGAGGAACCGATAGACTTTTTCTCTCAGCTGCACCATTTTACATTCCCACCAGGCATGTATGAGAGTGCCAATTTCTCTAGATCCTCACCATCTGTTATGGTTTGGATTTGAAATGTCCTTCAAGAGCCTCATGTGTTCAGAGGTGGGCATTTTGAAGATAATTGGAAATTGAGGGTTTTGTGCTCATCAGTGGATCAATCCGCTGAAGAGTTCATAGTTGACTTGCTGTTAGGAGGTAGGACATGACTGAAAGAGGTGAGTCACTGGGATCATGCCCTGGACTGATTTTTCTTCCATCCTGGCTCCTCCCTTTTCTCCTTCTACTTCCTGGCTGCCATGAAGTGAGCAGCTATTTTCTACCATGCCCTTCTACCATGTTATTCTGCATTGGAGTCAACCAACAACCATGCACAAAATCCGCAAAAAAACTGTGAGCCAAAATAAACCTCTAATCCTTTAAGTTGCAGGTGTCAGGTATTTTTTCCCAGCCATAGGAAAGTGATTAATACACCACCATTTGTTATTTTCTGTATTTTTTATTATACCCATTCTAGTGTTTATAATTTCGTATCTCATTGTGGTTTTGATTTGCACTTTCCTGGTGATTAATTATGTTGATTATCTTTCCATATGCTTATTACTCATATGTATACTTTCTCTGGAACAAATATACTGTATTTATGAGATATTTACAATACATGGAATACAAAATATGTATATCTATATACATATATATCTATAATATATATCAATGATACTAGATCCTTATAAGACATATGATTTGCAAATTTTTCTCCCATTCTGTGAGTTGTCTTTTCACTCTCTTGATAGTGTGATTTGATGTGCAAAAGGTTTGATTTTGATTACATCAGATCCATTCTTTAATGAACATGTGGGTTTTATAGATAAAGGGGAGAAATCCTGACATTTGAAACAATCTTGATGAACCTTGATATGGTTTGTGTCTAAATGTCCCCCCAAAGCCTCATGTGTTCATAGGCTATTTTGGAGGTGGCTGAATCCAGACTGTGATTGACTCTTGGTGGGGCTAGGACCAAGGGCACTAGGATTAAAGGTGTGAGTATTACCCACCCTGGGTAGTCTGAATAAGATAAAAGGGGCAGAAAAATGTTGTTAAGGCTCTTGTTGCTTTTGTTGCTTCTGCTGCCATGAACTGTTACTCCTCTGCCACCCTGCCTTGGCCCCAACTGATTATGTACTAAAACCTCTATGAACTGTAAGCCAAATAAACCTTTTTTCTTTTAACTGAGAGTCAGGTATTTTGTCTCAGCAAAGAGAGAAAAGTAACTAACATAAACCTGGAAGGCATTATGTTAAGTGAAACACGGTAAGCACAGAAAGACAAATAACACCTGCCAGGGTATAGACAACGTCTCCCAAGCCCCATGTGTAAAGGCTTGATACCCTTGGTGGCACTTTTGGGAAGTGGTAGAACATTTAGGAGCTGGGGCCTGGTGAGAATCTTTAGATTATTGGAAGGGGTGTTTTTTGAAGGTGATTGTAGGATCAAGGTCTCTTCCTCTGTCTTTTTTCCTTGCTCTTGATGTAAGTGGTTTGATCTGCCAAGCACTCCTGTGCCACTTTCACCAGAGGCCCAAAACATAGAGTCACATGATCTTACACTGAAATCTATGGAATGCTGAAACAAAATAAACCTTTTCTCTTTTTAAGTTAATTATCTCAGATATTTTGTTAAAGTAATAGAAAGCTGACTAATAAACCACACATATAATGTGGAATTTCTAAAAAAAATTAAAACTCATAAAAGTAGAGAGTAAAATGATGATTACCTATGGATTGTGTTGGTAGAATTGGGGATAGCTTGATCAGAGGATAGACAGTTTCAGAAGAAGAAATTCCAGAGATCTACTGTATACCATGGTGACTATAATTAGCAATAAAATATTATATACTTAAAAATTGCTAAGAAAGTAGATTTTAAGTATTGCCACTATAAAAAAAAGTAATATACTTGTTAAATTGCTTGATTTAGCCATTTTACAATGTACACATATATTAAATATCACTTTTCTATCAGATATATGCATAATTTTTATTGATCAATTTTTTAAAAAAATAAACGAGGGTCGGGAATTTAGCTCAGTGGTTCCACCACCTGCTTTGCAAGCACAAGGACCAGAGTTCAATCCCCAGTACCAAAAAAAAAGGTGCCGGGATTTAGCTCAGTGGTGCCGCCGCCGGCCTCGCAAGCACAAGGTCCTGAGTTTAATCCCCGGTACCAAATAAATAAATAAATAAATAAATAAATAAATAAATAAATGAAAACCAAGATTTTATGCAAATATTAAAGATGGATTTATTTTCTTTTTCTTGAGAGCCAAAACCCGCAAACAATCCAAATGTTCAGAAACTGGCTAAAATAAATCTCTGCGATCAAACAGCTAATAAATGGTGACACTGGGATTTGAACATAGGCAACCTCCTAGAATCTAAACACTTAAGCATTACCCTCTACTACCTTTCATGTCTGATAAAAATATCTGAGTTCATGTAAAAATATTCTCTCCATTGTAAGGGAGAGGGACAAATACAAGGATAAATATTAACCAGGAGGTACACTGAAACCCAAAGATCAAAGCTAATCGAAGTGATATGATCAGAATGATCATGATACTTACTATTCTGCACATGAAGTAAAAGGATCAATTAAAACATAAATGTATAATTATTGAGGTCAATAATGAGGAAAATCTAATCTCTCTTTTAGGGAGCTAACAAGACACAGTGCATTTTGAGAAGATGCAAAAACAGTACAGGGTGTATTTTAAAATATAGGCCAGGACCAAACATCAGGAACTTCAGTGTTAGTTTAAGATAATTGAATAGTTGAAAAAAGGCAGAGTAAGATGGTGGCCAAATAAAACTTCCTGTAATCCTCTCCCCACAGACACATCCATTTGAACAGCTGTTCACACACAAAAGCACCTTCACAAGAGCTAAGGAAGCCAGGTGAGAGAACACAGGACCTAATTTTAGTATAATAAAAAGAAAAGATGCATTGAAGAAGACAAGAAAGAATCATCAGTATCCCCCCTCATCCAACTCTAAACAGTATGGAGAGAGAAGACTCTCTTCAAATCCAGTGCAAGGCCTACAACAATGAAACTCAGCAAGGGGCAAGGCCCAGGACCCGTACCACCAAGGCCGATATCTGCACACTCACCAATGGAACTGCATTAGCCAGGTAGCTGACTGCCTCCAGCACAGCTTTTCCAGCCTAGTGTAGCACAGTAGAGAGCAAGATTCCAACCACTGGGAAACAAGTCTTGAACATTAGCACAGGACTTTGCCTTAGGTCTCAGAGCCAGGCCTGCCTTTGTGATACCAGGTATGAGGCAGAAACAAAAGACCTCCTACCACCAGATCTTGTGGACAGAGCCCTTAGATCTGTCTGGCTTCAAGCAGAAACTTGAACATTGGTGGAACACATGTGAGTTTTGGCTTGCATCATTGCTCACCTTGTAGTGGCTTACATTATTGCCACCTCACTGTCCCAGACTGCGAAGTTCTCTCTGGCTGTGAGACTCAAGTGAGTCCCAGTTTAATGTCATTCTTGGTTGCCAAGAGTCTGTCTTCACTACCTATCCCCCAAGCTGGGGCATCATATCTATTCCCAGGCTAGTGGTCGCAGATGGAGCCTATAGGCCAACCCTACACCAGGCAAAGATTGTACCCTCGTGGCATAGATTTTTTTATTTCAGCCTATATCACCACCAGCTATGGCATGGGCCTGGTTGCACACTTGAGAGACTATTTAGATCCTTGCTGCTGTGGGACTTAGGTGCAACTCAACTTAGCATCAGACATTCCTCAATACCACAACAACTTTGTATGGTTGTGTGGAGCAAAACTCCATTCTCTGACAATAAGAGTAGTAAGCACAGGACTTTGCCTTGAAACTCAGGGCCAACCTAGAGAACCCTGACACTGAGCAAATCCCAAGAGTCACTACCCATAAGCCAGTGCTTACAGACAGGGTCATGCAATAAGACTAGAGCCAGATGGAGTTATGTAGCCCCATCTAGTGCACCCATATTCCATCTGGCATCACATGTAGCTGGTTGTACTACTCTTGGGCTATGAGTCCAATTCAGCAATAGGCAGCCCATAGCTGAGGCAGGAGAGTTGCAAGTTCAAGCCCAGCCCAGGCAACTTAGGGACTTAGCAAGACCATGCATCAACCTCCTAAAGTTCTGGAATTACAGGTGTATGCCACCACACCTGGCATAATGGGAAACTGTTTATTATTTAATCTTATTACTTGATATTGGTCTACCCATGTTTACAATCACTTTAACATATGAAAATTGAAAATGGGCAAGGATTTTTTGGATAAGACCCTCAAAGCACAGGATACTAAAGTAAAAATAAACAAGTGGAATTACATGAAACTAAAAAGCTTCTGCTCGGCAAAGGAAATAATCAACAACCTACAGAGTGAAGAGGAGATCTAAAAATGATAGAAAATATTTGCAAACTATAATTCTGACAAGGGTTTAATATCCAAAATATATAGGGAATTCAAAAATTCCATAGCATAAAGATAAATACCCTGATTTAAAAATGGGCAATAGACAGACATTTTTCAAAAGGAGGCATAAAAACATTCAACAAGCACATGAGAAAAATGCTCAATATCATTAGACATCAGAATAATGCAAATCAAAACAACCATGAAATATCACCTCATTCCAATAAAAGTGGCAAGCATAAAACAAGACAAAAGAAAATAAGTTCTAGTGAGAATGGGGAGAAAAGAGAACCCTTGTACATGGTTGGTAGGAGTATAAATTAGTACAGCCCATTATGTAAATTGGCATTGATGTGTTTAAAATAATTAAAACTAGAACTACCCTATGATGCAACAATCTTGCTGCTGGGTATATATCCAAAGGAATCTGCACTCCCATAGTGCTTGCAGCACTATTTACAATAGCTAAGAAATGAAAACAACTTAAGTGTCCAGCAACTGATGAATGGATAAAGAAATATATATGGAATATTATATATATAAATACATATATGGAATACTATGCAGTCTTTAAAAAAGCATTCATTTGAGAGAACATAGATGAATCTACAGGATATTATATTAAGCAAAATAAAGCAAGTACAGAAAGACACTGCATAATTTCATGAATATGTGAAATCTAAAAATGGTGTCTTTATAGAAGTTGAAAGTAGAGCAGTAGTTACCAAAGGTCTGAGAGATTAAGGGAGGGAGATAAGGAAAGGTAATCAATGAGTACTAAGTTACAGTTCTACAGGAGTAAGAAGCTCTGGTAAGCAATTACGTAGGAAGGTGACTAGATAATGTGCACTGTATATCTCAGAAAACTAGAAGAAAGTATAAAAACATAACTGTTTGAGGAGATATGTATGTTGAATGTGTTTACATGATGTATCATGTAGTGAAACACCACATCATCCCTTTAATATGCACAATTTTTATGCTTTTGTGTATCAGTTAAAACAAATTGAAGTAAAAAAATAATTTAAGGAACTGAAAGCATAATAATTAATTTCCATTATATTACAAATCTTCTCAAATATAATCAACATTAAAAGAATACTGAAGAAATCTAGAAAGCAGTAATTATCAGAGAAGGAGGGAAAAGACTTGACAACTATCTACTTTTTATATTTAAAAATTGCCTAAGTTGTTTAGTAGGCTAAAACAGGATATCTGTTGTTAGAGAAGGAAGTGGACTATGTCTGAAAAGCATTTGCTTTCCTCTCCATTCCTCCTCAGACATTTGGCTGGACTTTCATTTCTCTGGCTCAATAAAGGATGACTTTAAAAGGTCAGAGCTATTGATGTGCCAACTGAAAGAAAGAACACATGAAATGCAGAAAAATATGATGATAAGCCTCATGCTTGTAAAATATATCCCTTAGTCTGGGATAGCATCATTTACATTTAAAAGTGATGCTACCAAATTCGACTCACCTGCTTGGTCTCAGGTGATTGAATTTACCACGCTGAGGAGCTAAGCCTTAGACCGACTCCTAATCTACATTCTTCCATGGCAAGTTCCCACTGTCAGCACTTTTAGAGCTAATTTTGGTTCTCTTCATTTTCTTCTTGCCTTTACTAAATCTGGAGGTACTTTAGACCAATTTAAAACAATTCAGCCTTGATGTTGTGTGATTTTAGATAATTTCTCTTTTGTCAAGCAGATATCTGTTCTTTTAGGTAATTTGTTTCTCTTTTTAAAACTTCCTTCCTTTATTATTTATTCATTGTATTAGTACATGTTTGCAGTATATAATGTTTACATTCCTCTTGTGAAGTTGGAACATGAACACAACATATCTTAATTCCTCTTTTCAATCCCTTTCCCTCCCCTCCCTTCCCTTCTTCCTCCCTCCATCTCTTGATCACCTTCCCATTTTAGAAAGATATACCTCTCTACTTCCTATTATCTATCTTTTATTTTGCTCTATATTTATAATTGGAGTTTCTCATAGGCAATTTTCTTTATGATACAACTTCTATTAGTATTTTAAATTCACTTAGCCACACATACCTGATGTGAATAAAAGTTTACTTTCTATTGCTTACTTTAAATACATAATTGATCTTATTGGCCTATCACAAACCAGACAAGAGACAGGATACTTGATGGTGCTTTAAAAATTGAATTAGAGAGAACAGCACCACTGATTTATATCAATTTGATTAAATACATACTTTTTTTTTTGGTACCGGGGTTCAAACTCAGGACCTTGCACTTTCAAGGCAGGCAGGGAGCCACTGACCTAAATCCCCAGCCCAGAATACATACATTTAATGGCTCTAAGAATACAGAAATGACAGAGAGGGTTAAATAATATGACATAGACAATAATTCAATGTATTAATATACTATGAAGAAAGCATCATTTCCTTTTACTAGATATTTTCCAATCATCTAAATAGTCAAAAACACTTTTTAAAAAAACTTGATGAATTGGTGATGTGAGAGTTTGCTTCCAATATCAAGTCTTAAATTGTCTCTAGAGCCCATTTCAATATCTTTCCACTGTTATTTCTACTGAGTTTTGTTAATGTAGCTTTGTACTCTTCTGTATACAATTTCTTACCATGATTCTGAGAACTATATATGTGCAATCATGTGGAGAAAAATCTTCCACCGTAAAAGAATTACATATGCTTCTGTGGAATTCCTGACAGCAATGGCAATTTGAGATGACCTTAACCCAACTTTAAGAAACCAAATGTTCTGACTATTTGTCAGTGGGGGCTGGATTCCAAATCCTTTTTCTCTAAATCTGAAGATCCTTCAAAAGTGTTGCTCAGCATCTGAAACTCTCACATGCTTCCTTTAGAATCACCCAATAATGATTGGTCAATGGGTAAATATTTTAAGCATTACAGGCCTTCAGGTCTTACCTGTGCCATCAAGCATAAAGCAGCCACAGGTAATACATAAACAAATGGACATGACTATGTTGCAATAAAACTTTATTAACAAAAATAGGAGGTGAGAACAAGAACATGGCTGAATAGAGAAGTGTCTTCAGAGAGATTCAAAGGAAATCAACTAAAAACACAGCTCCCTCACAGTCACTCCTATCCTCACTAGTACAGTTCTTTGATCCTCCACACCCTAAGCCTTTGGCTCCTCTATATCTTACCTAGCATATTGTCTTCCCTAAAAGAAAGTTCTGATAACCACATAGCTTTCCTTAACCACAAAGTGAGCCCCCCTTCTCCCATACCCTTGCCCTTGCAAAATATCCTCTGAAAACCCTAGATTCTAAACCTTCAACACAACTAAAAATACTTTAGAAAGAACAGAACCCACAACAATCTTTTCTTCTCATCTACCATTAGTCTCCCCTTCAAACCTCTCCCTTAGGGCCTAACACTACTCATCTAACCACCTTCCATTCTTCCCACTCCACCTCACCTACCACACTCCAGAGCAACCACAAATAATAAGTCACAGTGTGCACAGAAAATACACAAAGAGAGGAATAATAACTGCAAAGACTATCATATAAAAGTATTATAATATTGAATCGGTGGACGCTGTAACAAATAGAAGCATTTCTTCTGGCGAAACATAGGAAAAGAGATAAAAATCACTTAAATAACAGAAGAAGTAAATATTAGCACCAGAGATACAAAGCTGAAAACTAATTACAGGAAGGTAACATCCTACTAAAAATCTTGATATAAGCCACAAGCTCCACTCAAAACTCTAGTCCCTAACCTGCAGCAACCCACCCTCCTTTAAAAAGGAGTGGGAAAAAAAGAGGAAGCCATATATAATTTTAAAAAGACATATTAAAAAAACCACAGCTACAAGTAGAAGAATGAGGAAACAAGAAATAGAAGATTTATGAACTCCCCTTCCCCTCCCCCAAGTTAGAGCAAGGGGCCAAAAAGGGAGAAGAAAACAATATCAGGCAGGAGAAATCTATGAAAAGTTCTTAGAAGGGATGAAGAAAAAAGATGAGTTCAAAGAAGAAATGAAACAAAAGTTCACAGCAATTACACTCAATATGCCCATGATGAATTTCAGAGAAATAGATTTAAAAAATGGATAAGCCAACCAAAATAGTTAAAATTTTGAATGACAGATTCAGCAAATATATGGAATCCTCAAAAAGATGTCAGGCAAATATCTGAAATAAAAACAGTATAGAATTCATACATTTCAGAAGTGATCAATGTGAAGACAGAGTGTCTGATATTGATGACAAAATAGTGAATTACAATAAAGAGCTCAGAGAAGCCAAAAAGGAAATAAGAGAACAAGTGAAGACTATTGAACAGCTACTAGATGACAACAGGAAAGGTACTATAATGCCAATGAGAGTTACAGAAAAACAAGATAGCACAGATGGCTTCATTAACATGCTTACAAAAATTATGAAAGAAAAATCCCCAAATATAAGAAAAGAATTCAAAATACAAGTAAATGATGCTTATAAAACACCAAACAGTTATGATGAAAGAAGAGGATAACCAAGGCATATCCTCATTAAATTCATAGATACTCAGCAAAAAACCCAGAATTTTAAAGGCACCCAGAGAAAAACAGCAACAAAAAAAATTCACAGACAAAGGCAAACAAGTTAGAATCGCAGCTGACTTCTCAGCACAAGCCCTGACATCTAGAAGAGCTTGGAGAGAACTATTTCAAGTCTTAAAAGCAAGTAACTTCAAAGATTAATTTACCTAGCAAAGTTATCTTTCAAAATAGATGGAGAAATAAGATATTTCCATAAAAAACAGCTCAGAGATAAGTGAATGCTAAATCAACTCTAGAGAAAATATTCAAGTATATTCTCAACCTAAATAATGAATTGGACACAGCTAAAAACAGAGAAAAATTGTAAAATAAATGCATAAACAGCAACAAAAATCATCAGGAAAAGAAAAACAAAGGATCCACCAATGGATAAAGAAGGCAATGACAGTAAATAACCAACACATCTCAGTAATATCTCTCAATGTTAACAATTTCAACTCCCCAATTAAAAGACAGATCCTGGCAGACTAAATAAAAATCCAGAACCCAACAATCTGTTGCATTCAAGAAACTCATCTAATCCAAAGATATTCATAGACTAAAAATTGAAGGATGGAAAACAACATTTCATGCTGCTGTACCCTGAAACCAAGCAGGAGTAGCAATTCTAATATCAGACATGGTAAACTTCAAATTAGAGCTGACAAAAAGAGACAAAGAAAGTCACTACATACAAGTTAAAGGAACAATCCAACAAGAAGAGATGACATTGATAAAGATATATTCACAGAATATTAAAACACCTACCGTCATAAAACAAAAACTGCTGAAGTTAAAAGATCAAATAAACACTAACACAATAATAGTAGGTGATTTTAACACCCCACTTTTGCAAAGAGACAGCTCAATTACACAAAAAACCAATAAAGAAATTTCAGAGCTGAACCACAATCTTGAACATACGGACTTAATAGATGTATACAGAGTATTCCACCTCTCTGCAACAGAGTATACATTTTTTCAGCACCACGTGGTACTTTTTCCAAAATAGATCATGTATTAGTCACAAAGCCTGCTTAAGTATAAAATAATTGAAATCACCCTATGCATACTATCAAACCACTGTGCAATGAAAATAGAAATCAACAACAGAAGAAATTTCAGAAAAGGCAAAAACAACTGGAAAATTAACACATTTCTAAACAACCAATGAGTCACAGAAGAAATTAAAGAAGAAATTTAAAAATGTCTTTAGTTAGTTTAGTTAGTGACAGTAACTGTACAACTCAAAGAAACCTCTGGGACACTGTGAAAGCAGTTCTAAGAGGAAAATTCATCTCAATCATTGCACACATTAAGAAAACAGAGCAAGCCCAAATAAATAACCTTATGAGAAATCTTGAGATACTTGAGAAACAACAACAAACCAACTCCAAACCAGTATTAAGGAGGGAAATCAATGAAATGCAGACTAAAAAAATGGAAAAAATCAATGAATCAAAGAGTTGGTTCTTCGAAAGAATAAATAAAATAGATAAGCCTTTAGCCAAACCCACTAAGAGAGAGAAAAGATCCCCATCAATGCAATTAGAAATGAAAAGGGTGAAATCACAACAGACACTGTGGAAATCCAAAAGATAGAAACTACTCTGAAAAATTATATTCCAACAAATTAGCAAATTTTGAAGAAATGCACAGATACCTAGACACATACAAACTACCAAAACTAACCCAAGAAGACATAAGTATGCTTAAGAACTCAATAACAAGCAATGAAATTGGCTCAGTAATAAAAAAAAATCCCAGGACCTAATGGATTCACTACTGAATTCTACAAAAACTTTAACGATGTTATATCACCAATACTCCTCAAGTTCTTCAAAGAAATTGAAAGAGATGGAGTGCTCCCAAATTCACTTATGGAAGCCAGTATCATCCTGATCACAAAACCAGATAAAAGCCCAGCTAAAAAAGAGAAGTATAGGCCAATCTCTTTCATGAACATAGATGGAACAATTCTCAAGAAGATATTAGCAAATAGAATGAAGCACATTATCAAAAAGATCTTATATCATGATCAAATAGGTTTCATCCCAGAGATGCAAAGATGGTTCAACATACTTAAGTCAATACATGTAATGCATTGTAGTAGACATCTCTGCCCAATTTTAAAAAGCTATAAGTGACACAAGCTTCTTGCCCCTCTATAATTTGGCTGTATTATATTAGAGGTCTGACCGAAGCTTTATGTGACTCAAATAGGTGTGTAAGATAGCAGAGTTGGGTGAGTATAGCTCCTTCCACTAATGGCTGCTATTGAGACTTAAGTCCTAGTCTGTGAAGTAGCAGGGCCTTGCTGAGCTCATTTCCAACCAAGGTCAGCTTGACTCCAATGAAATTCTTTCCCTCTGAATTAACCATTTGCTCTCTTCAGCAAAGATATGCTAGTGCCTCCTTTTTACAGTCCTGCCTGCAATACCCGCTATCATCAGGTGTCCCAAGGCCTACCCAGCTCCCCTCCTTCCCACGCTTGTAATGAATAAGTACTGGATGTCCTTGGTGCCTTTTGTCTTTGCTGCCCATAACAGCTTAGATCAGTCCCAAGAACCAGCTCTTTCTCTAGCTTTGTTTCTGTCTTCTGTTCTTGCCAGCTTGTGTCCTATTATCTCACAGATCGAGACCCACTGCAGGGGTCTTTGATAACATTCTCTATAATACATCACATGAGCAAGAGCAAGGTCAAAAACACAGGAAAGGCTTTCAACAAAGTCCAACGCTGCTTTGTGATGAAAAATGTAAAGAAAACAGGTATAGAAGGACCATTCCTGAATATGATAAAGACAAACCAATAGCCAGCATTATACTAAATGGGGAAAAACTAAAAGCATTTTCCCTAAAATCAGGAAAAAGACAAGGATGTACACTATCATTTCTGCCATTCAACATAGTTCTTGAAATATTAGCCAAAGCAATTAGGGAAGAGAAAGAAATAAAATGAATACACATAGGAAAGAAAAAAACTCAAATTATCATTATTTGCAGATGACATGGTACTCTACATAGAAGATCCAAAAAACTCCACCAAAAACCTCCTGGAATTAATAACTAACTTTAGCAAAGTAGTAATATATAATATCAACACACAAAAGTCATTAGTATTTGTGTATAACAAAAAAGGAACAGGATGAGAAGAATATTATGAAAACAATACCATTCACAGTCATTTTAAGAAAACGAAATACTAGGAAGACCCAGTTAAGAAATGGGCATGAGAAATGAACAGACACTTTACAGAGAAAGAAATACAAAAGGTCTACAGATATACGAAAAAATGTTCAACATCTCTGGGCATTAGAGAAATGCAAATTAGGGCCAGGGATTTAGCTCAGTGGTTCTGCTGCCTGCCTCACAACCACAAGGTCCTGAGTTCGATCCCTGGTACCAAAGGAAAAAAAATAAGATTAGAGAAATGCAAATTAAAACAATGCTAATATTCCACCTTACTCTGGAAAGAATGGCACTCATTAAGAAATCAAATAATAAAAAATGCTAGCGTGACTGTGGTGGAAAAGGAACCTTCTTTCATTGTTGGTGGGAATGCAAACTAGTAAAACCATTACGGAAATCAATATGGAGATTTCTCAAAGAACTAAAATTAGAAATTCTATATGACACAGCCATCCCCTTGCTAGATATCTTCCCAAAGAATTTAAATTATCACACTACAGAGATATTTGCATACCAATGTTTATAGTAGTACAATTTGCAATAGCTAAATCGTGGAACCAGCCTCTGTACCGATCGACAGATGACTGGATAAACAAAATGTGTTATGTATGTATTATGAAATACTACTTGGTATAAATAAGGACTAAATGTATAATAGTTAATGTGAAATAGGAAGAAAAGGGGCAAAGGG
>NW_004624803.1:255308-270908 GCF_000247695.1 Heterocephalus glaber | reverse complement strand
GTGTATATATGTATGTATATATATGTGTGTGTGTGTATATATATATATAGAGAGAGAGAGAGAGAGAGAAAGAGAGAGAGAGAGCTGTATGATGAACAGCAAAATGAGTCCTGAGGAATCCATATGTAGAGATGAGAACTTTGATAATGCAAGATTATAAAATTCATTGAAAGTCACACAGCTGAATGTTGGAACTGGCATAGGAGAAAATCCAATTTTCCCAGTTTAGATCTCAAGTGCTTCTTTTAGTTTTTCATCATTGTGACAAATACCAGATGAAGACAATTTAAAAGAGAAAAGGTTTATTTTGGCTCACAGTTTCAAAGGTTTCAGCTTGTGGTTGGCTGGCTCTAAGGCAGAAACATTATGATGGATGGGACTAGCAGAGGAAAGCCGCTCAACTCATTGCTGCCAGGGCACACAGACAGAGAGACCCAGAGAGGAAGGGGCCAGGACCAGATATAGTCACCAGGGTCAGACCCCCACAGCCCCTCCCTTCAACTAGGACTCACCTTTTAAATTCTATCACCTCCCAATAATGCCATCAAAATATGAATCCATCACTGGATTAAGCCACCAATGAAGTTAGAGCCTCTATGATCCAATAACCTTCCCAAAGACTATTAACTAGCAATAAGGCCCCCAATACCTAGCTTCTGGGGAACACTTTAGATCCAAATCATAAAAGTGCCCACTCTTCCATATTATACCACCATTATGAAGGAGAATTTCCATTCCACTGGAGTGGGGAGGATGTTTAATTTTGCAATAGGTAGAAGCTTGCTTTGTCTATCCAAAATGCCAACCCTCTGGCTCTACAAATGCAAGATCTTATAGACACATCTCTCTTATACACACACACAGACATGCATGCATATGAGCATGTGTATGAACATATATGTGATGTGATCAGGTACTATACTGACTGTTTAAATTTTAAAAATTTAGTAGGGTACCTAAGACATTGTCTTAGTTACTTTTCTTGTTTCAGAGACAAAATGCTTAACATCCACAATTTAAAAGAGGAAATGTTTATTTTGGATCACAGTTTGTAGAGGTTTCAGTCTATAATTGGCTGTCTCCAAAGCAGGGTAGCATGGCAGAGGGGCATCACAGAGGAGAAACTGTTCATGGCATAACAGGCTGGAGGAAGTGAACCTGCCTTCTTTCTGCTACTTTATATTCCATTTGGGCTAAAAGGTTATTGATTAGTGCCACCCACACCCAGGTTGGGGCTTCCCATTATCCACACTCAGAATTATGCAAAACCAATCAGTAAACTACTGTAATTATCACATACCCTTAATCTTTAGTCACACACTAGATCCAGCCACCTCTGAAAATCCCCATCTATGAGTGGATGAGGTTTTGGGTGGGCATCCAGATACAAGTCAGAACAGATACATTGCCATTAATCCCCCTCAAGCAAATCCCATTTGCTTCAAACACACTTATCTCATTATTCTTGCCACTTTCTGAAGTAGTTCTGGAAGTCCTCTTTTGTGTTTTTGCAAAATATGATAAAAAATACAGGGACTGTTTCTGCTGCTGCTGCTGTTGCTGCTGCTGGGTGCCATCAAACAGAAAGGAAGGCTCATAAAACATGACAGTGTGCCCTCATCTACCTTATTCATGGGCTCTGGCACTGTGTGACTTCTGGCTCTTCCACAAAGATAAATTGGTCATGAAAGTTAAACATTTTGAATAGATTTAAGACTCCCAGAAATGCTTCAGAAAGTGGCAAGAATGATGAGATAAGTGTGTTCAAAGCAAGGGGAAGTATTCTGAGGGGGAATTAATGACAATGTGTATTTTAGTATATCAAATTTCTAAAATTTAAATATTCACCATATTTTGATCATACCTTGTACTTACAGACACTTCTAGACTATATGCATTTGTGTGAAAAGTACAAAAAGCCACCCCCATGAATGGTTCAATCAGAAAAATAGTGGCCTCTTGGACCACTTCCCATCTAATAAATAAAGAAAAAGATGGCCCCTCAGGCACATAGCTCAATAATCAAACATAAGCTCTGAGCAAAGAGAAAAGATACCCCTTCCTACTGCACTTATTCACCATTGCACCAAAGTACTCAAGGACGATAGGTTGGATTTCAGCACCATCTCTTCTCTGTGTTTGTGTATACACACACATGTAAGCACAGTCTTTGGTACACTGAAAACATAAACATACACACAAACACACGAACAATGGCATTATTTGATTTAACTAGTTAATTTTCCCATTAAATGATTAAATATTGAGATTTTTTATATGGCCAAAGTCCCCATCATCAGAGTGAATATTTTCAGAACACAGAGAACAGGACACAACTAAGTGATCTTATGGATGATGGCATGATTTTCAAGGAAGCAAGGTACAATAAGATGTTAAACTGACAGATGAATAAGAATAATGGAACTATTTTTTTTTTTTTTTTTTTTTGGTACCAGGGATCAAACTCGGGACCTTATACTTGCTAGGCAGGCGGCGGAACCACTGAGCTAAATCCCCGGCCCAGAATAATGGAACTTTGCTGTGGGTTAGGAACACTGGCGTTCTTTTGACTGGAGTTCTGAGAGAGAGAGAGAGAGAGAGAGACAGACAGACAGACAGACAGACAGAGACAGAGACAGAGACAGAGAGAGAAGGAGCTGGCACTACGTTTTTCCTTCTGAATCAAGGAAGAAAATGCAAATGCAGATAATTTGAAAGTTTCCTGAAAGAGCAGGGGATCAGTATTTTGTATGCAGAAACTGCAATTATTAGTGCGGAATGATGAGAGAAGCAACTGAATTATAATTTCTGTTATGCCTTGCAGGTTGCTCTTCTCAACATGGAGAATATTTCTCCTCTGTATATGTCCACTGTGCTGTGACCATTCTCTGAAGCTCAATGACTAAGCAAAAATTGAATGTCACTTTGAAATTTTATTTTTCAGGCTACACTAAGGTTGATGGGGAAGAAAGGAGAAGCAGCAGAGTAAGCAAAGGACACAGACCAGTATAATTTCCTACAACACCACAGTGGCTACTTAGCTTAGTGGACTAGAACACTGAAATGATGGAGTCAATTTATAAACCGTACTGCATGCTTGCTCTGTGCAAAGCCAGTTGGACAATTTAAAGGTGACTGAAATAAAGGCTTACAGAAGATAAGGGTTGAAATACCAGAACAGGACAATAGAAAGATGGGTCTTGAGTGCAAAGCTGAAAAAACTGCTTGACCCCAAAGATCAGTGTTTTTCAACCTTTAATGGATTTGAAAATCTCTTTGGGAACTTGTTAAATACATAATTTCCCTGGCTTTGGAAATTACATTTGTTTAAAAACTTTTCATGTTATCCTTATTTAAGTGAGGCTTGAAAAACACTATCATTATCATAAGAAAACCACTGAGTACCTTAAATTAGACTACTGGTAGAATCAGCTATTTGTTTATGAGGTATACCTCCAACAAACACGTATGTGCACCATGGGGAGTGACAGGAAGTGGAAAGACTAAATGAGTTTAGTTCTTCTGTGAACTCATTTGTTTTCTACTAGTCCTTAGTCACAGAATGTCACCCTTACCTCTGGACTTAATGCTCCATTTAGTGTTTTTTGTTGTTTGTTTGTTTGTACTAAGAAGCACTAAGGTACATCAACAAGCCTTCTCTAATTTTTTCTTTTATTTTGAGACAAGGTCTTGATAAGTTGCACAGACTGGGTTCAAATTTGCCATCCTTCTGCCTCAGTCTCTCAGAGTTCAGGGATTACAGGTGCACACCACTATGTCTGGCTCAGACAGTGGTTTAGATGACCTGGGAGCATTGAATGGAAAGGTGGTGAATTATCATCGGGTGAAACCAATTCATGGTCCTCAAAAATAATTTCAACTTCAGTCAAGAAATGGAAATTTAATATATAAAAAGCATGCAGGCTGGGGATTTAGCTCAGTGGTTCTGCCACCTGTCCCGCAAGCACAAGGACCTGAGTTTGATCCCTGGTATCAAAAAAAAAAAAACCCAAAAAGCATGGTATTTTTCAACATTGATGTCATATATCCTGGAGCTTATTCAGACCTCTTATATAGTCTAGAGAAGATTCCTAAACTATAGTTTCTATGCTCAAGGAACTGACATTTCATTCCAATGATTTGCTGAATACCCCTATGTATGTCGCATGCTGTGCTAAACTTTGCTTACATAATAGTACAAAAAGACTTCAGTGGCAGATGGCCTATGAAAAGTGAGAAATGAAGCTAGGCATGGTGGCACATACCTGTAATTCCTGCACTTGTGAGGCTAAAGCTGGATAATTGCAAGCTCGAGGACAGCCTGCGCAACTTAGTGAGACCCTGTCTCAAAAAACAAACAGAAAAGTCAGATATTTAAAAAGACTGAATAACATTTATAAAGCAATATTTAAGTAAAACCAAAGTAAAATAATTCACAAATAGTATAGTATGATAAGCATGAGCCAGATTTTCTGCATTCATAGCCTAGTAATTTTACATACTAGTTCTCAAACATTAGACAAGTCATAACTTCTCTAAGTCTTATATCTCAGCATTCTCTTCTGTAACATGGGAGCTGCAGAGAAATCTACCTTAAATTCTTGCTGTGAGCTCTAAGTGAATCTGTATGCATGGTGCTGAGAATACCATCTGGTGCATAACAAGCTCAACAAATATTGGCCATTATTTGTATGTGAAGCACAGAAGAAAAATGGATACGCACATGATTTGAGATCAAGCGGTATTACTAGGAGATAGAAGATTTAGGTTGCAAACTAGAATTTAAAGGGGATAAAGGAAGGAAAAACTACTTTCAAAAATAACTGAGATGTTGTATTTTTGAAAGAAACACAGCAATTGGCATCTGGACTTGAGTTCCAATTTCAACATTGCCACTTATTAGTTATAGCATTTAACTAATATAAACTTCAGTTTCTTTATCTACAAAGTATTGAAAAGAGTGTCTTCCCTGCCCACGTGAAATATAGCTAAGAAATACACATCCACACACAAAGGCATATTCAAAATACATACATGTATTCAAAACAAAGTGACACATGTGTGTGTACATACACACACATGCACATACAATATGATAGTATGAAAGGTGTAAAGTAGTATACAAGTGTAAGGGAGTGAGTGTGATCCAATAGAAAAAGCTGGGCTTTAGAGCAAAAAAAGAAAAAGAGAAAATTTCTAGCCTTCAGATTCTAGCTCTGCCAATTCTCTAAAATATTAGCTTATGGATGCTCAGTACATTCTTCTGTAAAATGGAGAATAAAATCTCCCTTGTAGTGCTGCTATTAAGTTGAAAAGAGGTAATTTAAGTATATGACGAACTTTAGGGTTATCTAGAACACAATGGGTGCTTAATTAATATTAAAATTATGTACAAGTAAGATATATACATCTGGAGACACAGTTGAAGTTAGAAAGGGAAACAATTTAGCAAAACTGAAAATGGTCATAGAAGTCATTTATTTTAACCTCATTTTTTCATTCAGTATAACATATGTCAGGCCCAGCTCTGTGCTGCACAATGTGCTCAATGCAGCTTGCCATCCCTGCACTGGCTGAGATAGTGGACCTAGTTTATAGTCATCCTCTTCCTACGTGTCTGCTCCTTCACTGTTGAATTCCCAGCACCTAGAATACTGCCTAGAACATAACCAGCATTCAAAAAATATCTGTTGATAAATGGAAAAGAAACTTTAACATTGGGAAACAGGAACAAAAATGAGTAAGCAAAATGAAATTTTTTAAGGGATGACTAATTCAACTGCACCTGAAATCATACCAGATAAGCAGTTTTTCTCCTTCACCTTGCATCCTCTGTACCTGAAAATCATCCTCAGAGAAGGACAAGCAAATGGTGCTTTAGCCCTCCATCAATCTTCTGACTTCTTATCTGAATTAGACTTTAAACGTTTTGCCCTGGGAGCCACCTGAGCAGTCTGCAGTCTCCATTGCCTTTTGTGAAGAGCATAGGGGGCTACTGAGATCCTCTCCTCCTCCCCTCCAAAAGCCACAGCAAACTGGAATGGAAGATACCATATACTCTTTTTTGCTGCTCTGAGCTCATTTCACCCTGATCTCTTCACACAATGCTAACATGTGCTGCCTTAGCAAGACTTCTGCTTCCAGAAATCTCTAGACCAGAAATGGATACCATCTTTACATTGTTAGGGGCTCCAAACTCCAAGGGAAAATGATAAATCAGTTTTAAGAAACCTTTCTTCTTGCCTTGGGAGAAAGAACATCTGGTGAGCCTGTACCTTTCATGATAGTAAAGTTGAGGAAAGTGATTTCTTCTTGAAAAGGACATCTAGTCTTCCAATGCTGTTTTTGGAATTCCCCATTACTTGGGATAGAAAGAGACCAAGGGAGAGAAAGGACCATTTTCTCACTAAAAACCCTCTGTACGTCTCTCTTCCACCCCAGATTTTTCTCATATCTAATCCTCTCTTGTAGATTGAGAAGATTGGAAGCTATCTAAAGCCTCTTAGAAAGTCCTCCAGAAGGGAGTTTGGCCTCAAATTGGTGTTTAAAGTATTTTCTTTAGAGAAAGGGAGTAGTTAGCAGCATTTGTTTCTAGCTCAATGATTTCTATCACCAATTATGTGGTTTCAGTGAGAAAATTCAATTGAACAAATACCAATCAACATCTTTTTAAGTACCAGCCAATTTACATGTAAAGCTATATCTATATATCCATCTATCTGTCACATCATTGTAAAACTGCTAACAATAAAATATATATACATAATTTATCAGTGTATCTATTTTTCTACCTATCTGTGTGAAGTTGTAATCAAATATTCTAAATATTCTATTAGAATATAAACTTATGAAGGAAGAAAGTGTGTTTGTTTTGACTGTTTTAACCCCAATATCTGGCACAGTACCTGGTTCATGGTTATCACTCAATAAATATTGTGAAATAAAATATTGTTAAATAAATCAAGGAATCAAAGAGACAAAGAGCTTATGAAGGCTCTTTGAGCCATTCAGTGTGCTGAATGTCTGCCAAAGTAAGGAGACAGCAAGATATTTGATGTCAATATTTTAGCAGTATAATCTACGGGGAAAGATACCAAATAGTGATGAGAGGCAGAGAGAGAGAGAGAGAGAGAGAGAGGAGAGACAAAGACAGAGACAGAGAGAGATGAGACAGAGACAGGTTTTTATGTGCCTGTGTCCATTTATACCTTTGTTAGTATTTTAAATATTTCAATTTCTATGTCAATTTTCAATTCATTATTGTTCTGATGGAAAGTTTAAAATCCTGGTTGATAGGAAAAATGGTAAGAAATGTTTTGGAATCAATCACAATTGTAATTGCTACTTTTGTTCTTTGTATTTAACTGATTTCAACATTGTTTGTGAGAATCTTGGGAGGTCAAATGAATGAAATTGTATGAAAAGACATTTTAGCAATTAAGCTGAAGACTTTAACAATAATTTCAATCTAGTTTCTTTTGTGAGAATTGAAGTATTCATTTATTCATTATCTTATAGAAAATAAAACGAATACATATTACCTAACCACTTTCTGTTAATCAGCAAAGTTCATATGTCTAATATTGTATTTTGATGCTTAAGTGAAAACAATAAAATTAAATATATTTAGTAAAGGATATAATATATAAATTCTACAAAGATGCCATAAAAATTACAGAGTTCTAAGACTGTAATGAAAAGTTTCAAGTCTGTAATGGCAAAAACTTCAATCAATTAACAAACATTAAATTGTTAAAGGAATTAGGTCTCAGAATACCCAGAAATTCACTCCATACAAGGAGAAATTGTCTTTAACATTACTCTCCCTATAATAATTAAAGTCTATTGATGTTTTCTGCTTAAGTTTATAATGAACTACAGTGAAAAATGCAGAAAGAAGTAATTTAAAACTCTTAACTTTTCTCTTTGGCAGGTTTATTTTCCTCAGTACCTACTGAAAAATATTACTGTTTTTGAATTGTCCCTGTAGCAAGATGGTTTCCTCAAGGGAATAGAAGCAATATATTGACTTATTGACTCAATAGAAATGCCTGTAATTCTTATGACATTCAGTTGCTATACTTCTTTATAGTTTCTGTCAGCCAAACCATCCAATGCCACATAAAGTTACTTTCCCAGTTTAAAGTGCATTTGTTCTTTATTTTCATCTTTAATGTAAAAACATTAAAAGGGAAAGAAATTAACTGATAGCTCAGTATTTGCAATTCTAATTCATAAAATGAATTATTTCTTCCTCCTTCCATATGGCTCTTTCTAAATAATGTAATGATATTTTAAAGGATCTTATAACAAATTCTGTTTTATTTTTCATAGTAAAATTTACACTGTATTTTTGTATTCATTTGTTTAACATCTCTTTCTTTATTAGGCTGTAGGAATTTAGAACATGCCTAGTGTTTATCACTCCAAAACCTAACATAATTCTTGACACATAGTAAAGGCTCAAGAAATATTTACTAAGATAAATGATGTTTGTATCTTCAAATGTCTTGAGTGTTCTTCAGGTTATTTATAAAAACCACATATGAGGCCCCAAGGATTTAGCTCAGTGGTCTCGCTGTCTGCTACACAAGTGCAAGGACCCAAGTTCGATACCGGTACCAAAAAAAAAAAAAAAAAACCACATATGAGACCTTGATAACAGTACCTAGAGAAGTACATTACACTTTGACAATGACACAATGACAAAAATGACACTGTTATTATATAGTTTGCATTGGCATTTATATTATATACATTAGCATAAGCCAAGTGCTGTGTAACATGTAAACCTATTCTTAATTTAAAGATAACAGTGAAAGGTGATTATTTGGCACTTCAAATATAATAATTGAAATCTACATGAAAGAATTATTTTCATTTTTCATTATTTTCTGTAGTACTGCAAAGTGCTCGCATTGACCTATATTCCAAACCCTATTTATTATCATTTTTTAAAATTTTGAGGCAGGGTCTTGCTAAGTTTACCAGGCTGGTCTTGAACTTGGAATCCTCCTGCCTCAGCCTCCCAGAGTGATAGGATTGGACATTTGTCACCAGGCCTGGCTGAAAGGATTTATTAGTTAAGAATACAGATTATCAGAAACCATCTGTGCAGTACGGGAAGTCTATAGCCCCATATTCTTGTGGTCAGAACATCATTATGCCTACTTTTCAGGGACTCTTGTATATAATATGCTATTTGAAAGGCCTAGGCAAAAAATGACACTTCTGGAAAATTCATAAATGAGGAGATAATAAAGGTTCTATGTAGTTATAGACACTACCAATATGTATTTACAAAAACAACCTGTCATTTACTGAATAACCAAAATTGTTTTAGGTCAGTACACATCAACTCTTAAAATAAATCTGTTTATAAAATTCTTTATAGGAACTTATTCATAGTATTGAACATATGCCAACCCTATAATCATTAAAAAGTAGTAAGAATGGAGGGATTCAAAACCAAACTATTTTATTTTTCACAATATTTATATATCTGTGTTTTCATGTGAAAGAGTAATCCTATGAGGAAAAATAGCGTGTTCTACAATTCTCATTTTGTGATGAAATAAAGAGACATAATTCCCATTATGGTTATGGCTAAAATTCAGATCTGACTCCCAACCTAGTGTAGTGTTTTGTTTTGTTTTGTTTTGTTTTGTTTCTAATAAAAAGTTCCACCTAGCCTCTTACCTGTAATGCCTGGGATTCTAAGATAGTTTGAGATAAACATTTCATTCCTCTAGAAGTCAAGAGCATTGAGAAAGGTCAAATGTATGTTCTCAAGAGAGCTGAAATGAGAACCACTAGTAATACTTAAAACTTCCAGGGGTTTGCTCTGAAAATAAATAATACTTATTATTCTGCTAAGTGCTTTATTAATTATTCCTAAATTCTCTTCAAAAATATTTTACTATGAATGAAAATACTGAAATAAAAAAGAAAATAGTAAAGTAGAATATAAAAGAGCTATAGCAGTCTGCTATATTAGAAGAATGTGTATTATACAGTTTAAAACACTGTTAGAATCTTTTAACAAAGTACACTATTTGAATTAGTCGCCATTATAAAAGATGATTCATTATAAAATGTTCCTATAAGGTAAGCTAATTTAATGGTAATGTTATAGTAACATGGATTGCATTAAATATTAACCAGGTCCATTTCTCTGAATATTCTGCATAAATATCCCAGTACACTGCCAGAAGTGATGTAAGTTATGGATCTGTTTATTGATATCACTTAATACTAGCATTTAATTAGATACATCTCTTTATCTTAATTGTGATTCTCATAGGTGCATTTTTACTTTTTTAATTTCAGAATTCACTCAACAGAAATTAAGCAATGTTAGAAACTTTTTGAGTTAAAAGCTACACAGCTTAATTCAAGTTGGCAGTGAGACAAGCATTGAGCAACCCAGCAAAACAGCTGTTTTGTTTGATTCAGTAGTTTTCAAGATTTTAGCAAGAGGAAGAAAGAATGAAAGTATAGACCTTTAAACCAAAACAATTGGGCCCTGAAGTCTCAGGCAGTCTGTCAAAATTGTTTAGGAGGCTGTTTCTATAGAAATTTTTCTATGGTTAAAAAAAAGTGACCTATAAGGTAGAATTGTAGGAAAAAGAAAGTGAGATGCAAGGAATTTGGGAAAGTGCAGAGTAGTAGCCAAAGGGTGCTGCAAATTCAACACCATTCAATCTGTTTGATGAACAAATAGAAAGCCAAAGCCTCTCTTTTTATTTGTGCTCGAGAAAACAAGATAGTCTGGAAGCTGAGAGTTAGAACAGAGAATCACCTAAAAGCACACTGCATAATGTACCAGGCTGAAGACTTCTACCACGAAGGATGGTGAGCATGACAGCCTGCCGTGCTTTCTTCTCAATGGAGGGCTTGCTAAGTGGTAGGCACTGCACATAGAGGGTGTGCTACGGAGTTCAGGGTAGGGGCAAGGTCATGTGAAGTACAGACAAAGTAAACAGTGCATGGGTGCAGCTCCTGAGAACTGGAGAAAATAGGCAGACAGGAAAAGTTATAACAAAATGAGAAAAGTATTCTAATTAAGGATGTTACAATATCGATAAAAACTGAGAGTCATCAGGTGCTCATTATCTTCTGGGCATAATGTCAGTGTTTCATGCATATTAACTAATTTAATCCCGCTAACAGCATTATAACATAGATATTAATATTGCACTCCTTTTTGAAAATGAGGAAACTGACTCTCAAGGAGGTTAAGTAACTGGTTTAAGGTACTAACAATTCACAGCATGGATGACAAAAAATGGTTAACCTTATGGTAGAAACAAAATCCAAGTGGTCAGAGGACTTCAACCTTACCAGTAATATTTGAATGCTTACACTCAAATGTTTTTAAAAAATATTTTGGATATGTGAAAACAATAAAGACAAATTTAGAAGAAGAAAGGGAAGCTGAGATTTAGTTCCTGGAAACAGACTTCACGTAAATCTTATTTTACCATAAATATCACTTTCATTTATTTTCTTTTTTGTAGTACTGAAGATGTAATAAGTTGTTAAATAATGTTATTAAAGGAAAAATACAAGTTAATAGTATTACTTGTTAAAGGATATTTTTAAAGAAAAGTAAAGCAGCATTGAATAAACATGAACTGTATTTCTAAGTATTTTACTTCTTTCCCTAACAGACTAATATGTGTGTATATGCAACAAATTCGCAACTTCCCTTCTGCTGGAAGGCAAACACTCACTGTGAAGGTAAAGCACTTGAATGGAAATAATCAGACATTAAGGGCTGACTTTGAAAATCTAAAGTAATGGTAGATGCCAGAGTGACATAGGAACAGCAGCATGGTTAATGGAGGATCCATGTAGATAGTTACTAGAAAGCTACACAGCTTTTCAAATTTCTTCTCTCCTTTTCACTTGGGTAAATCTTCAGAAAAATACCAAGTAAGGAAAATTTATGTTTTTGCACAATTTCAGTTAGTCCCATTTGTATCATTTTCTGATTTCTCCTCCTCTCTTTCAATGCATCTTAAGATTGCCCGGGAGCTAAGTTTTCAATTAAATCATTCATTTAGCAAACTTGCTTATCTACTATAAGCCAGGCAGAAAGTTAGGTGTTGGCAATAGACTAGTGAATAACTCATGTCCTCTTCTATCAAGAAAATGTAGTGTATTGAGGCTTCTATGCAAAATCAAATCATTTTATGAAACAATATTTTTAGAAATACAGTTTAGAAGTAATAGGTGTCTAAGTAATCCAAAATCATAAGTGTAGTTGAGATCAGAGCCCATAGGACCAAAATCATTTTTGGCAACAACACATGATAAGGATATTTACTCTTCCCTTATTTCCTATCAAAACTGTCTGAAGCTATTTTGCATTAAAGATCTCATTCTTCTTAAGGATCACTTTGATAAAATTGAAGCAGAAACTGATAATGAATTTATATCTGATTCTTTTTTTTAAATAACTTTATTATCAAACAAACATACAAAAATTTAAAACAATTCAAAGAAGAATAATGCAAGAGGAAAAAATTACAAGAATATTCAAGTACAGTAGAACTCAACCAAAACAAAACTGAAAAGCACAAAAAACATTTTCCCATATAACTTCAAAAAGAATCTCAAGCACCAAAAAGACACCAAAGGATATGATTTGTTTCAGAAAGATCCCCAACACCAACATTGAACAAATAACTATCTGGAAAAAAACTAGTTAGCTAGCAGACTCTATATAAGACAAACTTCTCCCTAATTTAAATTTCAAAACAATCATAAGACATGCGATGGAAACACAATCCGAGAAACATGTTATTAGACAATTTCATCCGTGTGAATCCCTAATTACACTTTCAGTTTCTCACACTAGAAAAACTATTCGGTATTTACATATATGTGTCCTATTTATTTCATTTAAGAGAAGGGCCTCAATATGCATCCATTGAGCTATAAAAGTCTCTAGTTTCTCCTTCTTTATGACAGAGTAGTGCTCCATTTTATAAAAAAAAAAACACATCTGCTTTATCCAGTTTCCAGTTGATGGGCACTAGGGCTGTTTCCAAGCTGTCGCTATTGCGAACTGTACCGCTATAAACATGGGTGCACATATATCGCTATGGTAAGATTCTTTTAATTCTTTTGGAAAGATCCCCAGCAGGGGGATAGTTGGGTCGAATGGGACCTCTAAGCCTAGTTTTTTGTGGTATCTCCATACTGACTTCCACAGTGGTTGCACTAGACTGCACTCCCACCAATAATGGAGAAGGGTTCCTCTTTCCCCACAGCCCCACCAGCATTTGTTACTGGTTGATTTCTTGAGAGCAGCCATTCTTTCTGGGGTGAGGTGGAATACCAGTGTTGTTTTCATCTGCATCTTTTGAATAACCAGTGATGTTGAACATTTTTTCATATATTTATTTGCTGCTTTAACTTCTTTGTCTGAGAAATGTCTGTTCATTTCAGATGCCCATTTTTGAATTGGGTCTTTGAATTTGGGGGTCTGATTTTTTTCAGTTCTTTATATATTGAAGATAGCAGTCCTTTGTCTAAGGTACAGGTGCTAAAAATTTTTTCCCATATTGTATGTTGTCTGTTAGCTCTGTTGGTGGTTTCTCTTGCAGTACAGAAACTTTTTAATAAGATGAAATCCCAGTTGATTCTTTGTGCAAGTTCCCGTGCCACTGAGGTTTTGTTCACAAAGTCTTTTCCTATACCAATATCTTCAAGACTTCTACCTAACTTATCTTCCAGCAAATATAGTATTTCTGTCCTAATATTTAAATCTTTAGCCCACATTGATATTAATTTACTGCATGGTGATAGGTATGGGTCTAGTTTTAATCTTTGACAGGTTGAAATCCAGTTTTTTCAACACCATTTATTAAATAGGCTATCTTTCTTCCAATAAGGATGGTTGACTCTTTTGTCAAAGATGAGGTGGCTGAGTATGTCTGGAGTTGTTTCTGCATCTTCTAATCTATTCCACTGATCCTCTGGTCTGTTTCTTTGCCAATACCATGCTGTTTTTATTACAGTAGCTATGTAGTATAGTTTCAAGTTTGGTATTGTGATACCCCCAGCCATGTCTCTGTTGCCTAGAATTGCTTTAGCTATTCTAGGTCTCTCCTGTTTCCAAATGAATTTTTGGATTGTTTTCTCTAGTTCTGTGAAATATATTGTTGGAATTCCAATCGGCATTGCATTAAACCTATATAATAGTTTTGGAAGTACGGCTATTTTCACTATATTGGTTCTTCCTACCCAGGAACAAGGGATGTCTTTCCATTTTCTTATATCCTCCTCAATCTCCTTTTTCGAACTGTTATAGTTTTCAGTGTACAGATCTTTTGCTTCCTTTCTTAGATTGACTCCTAGATATTTCATTTTTTTGGATGCTATTGTAAAAGGAATTGTTTCCGCAATTTCTCTCTCAGAGAGTCCATTATTTGTACATAAAAAGACTATTGTTTTTTGAGTTTTGACCTTATATCCAGCTACTCAACTGAATCTGTCAATTAAGTCTAGAAGTCTTTTGGCAGAGTATTTTGGGTCTTCTGTGTAAAGTTTCATATCATCAGCAAATGACAGTTTAACTTCTTACTTTCCTATTTTTATTCCTTTTATTTATTTCTCTTTTCTAATTGCTGTGGCTAATGTTTCCAGAACTATATTGAACAGGAGGGGTGATAGTGGGCATCTTTGTCTTATTTCTGATTTTAGCATGAAAGTTTTCAGTTTTTGACCATTTAGTATGATGTTGGCTGTTGGTTTTTCATAGATAGCCTTAATCAATTTGAGATAAAGACCTCCTTTTCCAATTTTCTGTAGGGTTTTTGTCATGAGTGGGTGTTGGATTTTGACAAATGACTTTTCTGCATCTATTGAGATGATCCTATGGTTTTTGTCCTTGACTCTGTTAATATAGTATATTACATTTATTGATTTATGCGTGTTGAACCATCCTTGCATCCCTGTGATAAATCCGACTTGCTCAAGGTGTATGATCTTCTTGATGACACTCTGTATTCTGTTTGCCAGTATCTTGTGTAGGATTTTTGCATCAGTATTCAATAGGGAGATTGGCCTGTAGTTCTCTTTTTGGGTTGGGTTTTTCTCTGGTTTCGGAATCAAAGTAATACTTGCTTCCAGGAATGAATTTGGAAATTTTGCTTCCCTTTCAATTTCCTTGATGAGTTTAAAGAGTAATGGCAATAGATCTTCTTTAAATGTCTTGTAGAATTCAGCAGTGAAGCCTTGAGGTCCTCAGCTTTTCTTTGTTGGTAAATTTTTATTACATTTTCAATTTCACTCATTGTTATTGGAGTGTTTACAATTTCTATATCTTCTTCATTTTACTTTGGTAATTTGTATGTATCTAGGAATCTGTCCATTTCTTCTGTGTTTTCCATTTTATTAGAGTACATGTTCTCAAAGTAGGTATTGATGATGCTTTGGATTTCTATTGGATGTGTTGTGACTTCACCTTTTTCATTATTTTTTTTTGCACTTCATTAAATTCTTTTATTGGTACATTGTAGGTATATAACACAATTACATTTCTCATTGGGAATTGTACCTTTACATAATGCATCTTGGTTCTTATTT
>NW_004624803.1:238120-249687 GCF_000247695.1 Heterocephalus glaber | reverse complement strand
AGGTGGTTGAGTATCAGAGTGTTCCATCTCATTTCCCTTTGGGGTTGCTGTAGGTGATCTGGAAGTCTGGTTTTGAGACTTATTTATGTGTTTTCTCATTTCAACTGGGGGGGGGTACTGTTGGTGCCTGCAAGGATACCTCCCCTGAGCTGAGAGAGGTGGGACAGGGGCCAGGAGCAGCGGTAGCGATGGTGGCCCAAAAGCCCTTTCCTGTGGGCTGGGATCAGCAGGAGGGATGGTGGCCGGGAAGCCCCTTTCTCTGGTCCAGCAACAGTGGGATGGCGGCCCAGAAGCCCCTACCTCTGGGTGGGGAGCAGCAGGAGGGATGGTGGCCCGGAAGCCCCTTCCTCTGGACCAGGAGCAGAGGGACGGCAGCTCAGAAGCCCCTACCTCTATGCCCGGAGCAGAGGGACTCATTACCCTGGTCTGGTCATCTGGTGTCCTCTGTGTCTTTGTAGTGTGGAACCAGATGGCTGTACAGAGACTTTGTGGGGGCGTCCAGTGGATTTTTGCTTGGGCACGGGCTTATTTGGCGTGTTCCACTGGACTCGGGCCCTCGGTAGTGTGTCCGCAAGCCTGCCTGTCTGCAGCGGGCTGATTCGGCATGTTCTGCTCAACTCAGGACCTCGGTAGGGTGTCCGCAGACCTGCCTGTCTGCAGCAGGCTGATTTGGCATGTTCTGTTCCACTCGGGACCTCGGTAGGGTGTCCACAGACCTGCCTGTCTGCAGCGGGCTGATTCGGCATGTTCTGCATGACTCGCGACCTCGGTAGGGCGTGTGCAGACCTCACATTTACATTCTTGATTGCATCGATTTGTGCCTTTTTTTTCCTTTTTCTCATAAGTTTGGCTAAGGGTTTATTGATTTATTTATTCTTTTGAAAAACCAATTCTTTGATTCATTCATTTTTTGTATCATTCTCTTAGTCTCCATTGCATTGATTTCTCCTCTCATCTTTATAATTTCCTCTCTTATACGAGCTTTGGATTTGGTATGCTTTTCTTTTTCTAGGAGCGTGAGATTCTGCATTAGGTTATTTATTTGAGTTCTCTCTGTTTTCCTAATTTCGGTATTCACTGCTATGAATTTCCTGCATAGAACTGCTTTCATTATGTCCCATAGATTCCTGTATGTTGTACTGGTATTATCATTTACTTGTAGAAACTGTCTAATTTCTTCTTTAATTTCCTCTGTGACCCATTAGTTGTTCAGGAGGGTGTTATTTAATTTCCATGTGTTTGTGGGAGTTTGGCAGTTTCTTGTCATTGATCTCCAATTTTATTGCACTATGGTTTGATAATATAGAGCAAGTAACTTCAGTTCTTTTACATTTACTTAAACATGTCCTATGAGCTAGGATGTGGTCTATTTTAGAGAATAACCCATGTGTAGCCAAAAAGAATGTGTATTCTGATTTTGTGGGGTGGAACTCTCTGTAAACATCTATTAAGTCCATTTGTTCAATAGCTTGGTTCAATTCTATAATTTCATTGTTAATTTTTTTGTTTGGATGATCTGTCTAACTGTGATAAAGGGGTATTGAGATCCCCCACTGCAATTGTATTAGAGCTTATTTGGTATTTCATGTCCATTAATAGTGGTTTTTTGTATAGTTGGGGGCATTCATATTTGGTGCATATATATTTAGGAT
This sequence comes from Heterocephalus glaber, assembly GCF_000247695.1. Next base: position 248,035 of record NW_004624803.1, on the reverse strand, counting down.
TGTCATCTCTTCCTCTTGGATTGTTCCCTTCACAAGGATATAGTGACCATCTTTGTCTCTCTTACTTACTTTTGGTTTGAAATCTACTTTGTCTGCAAATAAGATTGCTACATCTGCATTATTCTGGGTTCCTGTTGCATGGAGAACTGTTTTCCATCCTTTTCCTTTCAGTCTATGATTTTCCTTTTGAGTTAGGTGTGTTTCTTGTATAAGCATATTGCTGGATTTTGCTTCTTAATCCATTCTGTCAGTCTATTTCTTTTGATTGGTGAATTGAGGCCATTAACATTGATGGTTATAATTGATATTGACTCAACCTTGTCATGATATTTTACAATTGGTGGTTCTTTTATTTGTTGTTGTTGTTGTTTTTTCTTTCACTTTAGTTTCTTACCTTGCCTGGTGGCTTCCCTCTGTTGGGCCTCATGGAGTTGTGATTTTCGTTGTCTTTTTCTAGGATATTGCTTAGGATTATTTGGAGTGCTGGTTTGGTGTTCATGAAATTTCTCAGGTGTTCTTTGTCATGGAAGTATCTAATTTCCCCATTGATTTTGAAAGATAATTTTGCAGGATACAACAGTCTAGGTTGGAGGATTTTTTCTTTTAGTGCTTGAAATACTTGACTCCAGGCTCTCCTTGACTTGTGGGTTTTTGTTGAAAAATCTGCCATGATTCTGATAGGCTTTCCTTTATAGTTGATTTTTTCTTTTGTCTAACTTCCTGTAGAATTTTGTTCTTTGTTGGCTTTCTGGGATCTTGATTATGTGTCTAGGCATAGGTTTTTCTTGATCATGGCTAATTGGAGTTCTGTATGCCTCATTTGTCTGTATGTCCAATTCTCCACCTCTGTCTGGGAAGTTTTCTACTATTACTTCTGTGAAGTTTTTAACGTCAATTGTACTTTGTCCTGTTTTTTTGTGGAGTCCTAAACTCCTAGTTTTATGTTATTCTTCCTTGCATCATCTAGCAGCTGCTGGATTGATTTCTCATTGTTCCTTACTATTTTTAAGAAATCTCTGTTTTCATGTTCCTTAACCACAATCCTGTCTTCTATATCTGATATTCTATCTTCTGATTCCCTTAATCTGCTATGCATGCTTTGAATGAAATTTTTAATCTGAATATCTGTTTGAATCTGTTTCATGGATTCCATTTCTTTCTTATGTTGGGCAAACATGGTTTCTATTTCTTTCTTATGGTGGGCATTCATGGCTTCCAGCATATTTCTGAGCTCATCTATTTTTTTATCTGTTTCTGTTCTAGAGCCTCCAATTATGCCTTTCACTCTGCTCATCATCTCTGTAGTTATCTGGGAGATTATTTCTCCTTTGAATTTTTCTAGAGTCTCATTCATCTGTTTTGTTACTTCCTGTGCTCTCAGTTTAGTGTGTCCAAGTAGTTGATTATCAGACTTTTCCACCTCGTTTTCCCCAGAAATTGCCTTTTGTGTGGTGGAAGCCTGAGTTTGTGACTTGTTTAAATGTCCTCTCATTTTTGTTTTTGGTACTGTCAGTTATAAGTCAATGAGTTCCAGTAAGCCAGTCACAGATCCATGAGATTCAGACAGACTTCCAGCTACAAGTTCCAAATTGAGCTCCCCACCCTCCTGCAGGGCTGAACTCCACAAGGCTCTACTACAGGTTCCAGCTGTCTTTCCCCTGAAAATAGTCCAGGATCAAATGGGAGGTGACGATCCCTCCAACTTACCAAGTACAGTGGTCTGGTGTGCCTATATTGCAGAGATTATTTTCACTTTTCCAGTGGGCTTCAGTTTTCCTCAGGGAGCCTGAGAGAGGCCCTCTCTCTGATGTTCACCTCTGCAAGGCATGATAATGGTCTTTATGTCCCCCTGTGCCTCTGTAGTATGGAGCAGTGTAGCTGCATAGCCAAGAGTCTGGGGGGGGGCTGGGAGCAAGCCAGCTGCCCCTTGGCCTGTGAAGAGGGTTTTCTCATGGTCTCCTGGATGCAAGTGGATGGAGCAGGGTGCAGCTACCCATGTCTGACCACAAGGCCAAACTGGCAGCAGGTGTGCCTGCCTGGCAGGGAGGGGGAGAATTCCTCACAGTCTCCTGGATGCAAGTGGGTGGGGCCTATATGTGATTCTTAGTAGGGCATTCTATTATCTATAAGGCTTCATTTTTCTCACCATCTTAATTTGATTTGCAAGAAGCCACTCTGATCATTGAATTATCATCAATTATCAGTAATAAATCTAAGTAGTTAAAATAATTTACAATTTTGATTTTGATAACTTTTCATTGCTCACAAGGAGTAGCCTCCATAGGGAAACTTATTCTGGAGAAGATTGGACATCTCAACCAGAAGGAGCAGAGACCAAGTCTTGACTGGCCCAATAACATTCTTTGGTTTGGAATCTGGAATTTGTATGTGAAGAGAGTAGATCAGTGAGCATCAGGCACTGGACTCATAATATATATAAAATTGGTGCTGAAGTGCCACTGATGTTGTTTAAATGGAACAGAAAAATCATAATTGAGGGAGAGGGAGAGAGAGAGAGAAAGAGAGAGAGAGAAAGAGAGAGAGAGAAAGAGAGAGAGAGAGAGAGAGAGAGAGAGAGAGAGAGAGAGAGAGATTGCTTTGTTCCTTGAATATTTTGAAATTCCCAGTGCTATCTCCCCCCATAAGGCTTGGTTGTTCTTTCATCTGGTGGATTAAGACATACCTGCACCTGCTTGGCTTTTGAAAAGCACATCCCTGGTCTATGGCTGGTCCAAAGGAAAGAAAAATTTTAAGAACTTAAAAACAGTGCTTTAAGAAAATGAGCTCAGGCTTTGTGTACTCTCTCTTCAATGCATCTTCTTGATGTCAATAGTCTGATACTGTTTGTCAATGAAAAAGAAAAGGACCGTGGGGAAAATGAAGGAGCTGGTTTTATACTGTCTCTCAGTCAAGCTGTTAGCTAGAGAGCAAAGGGAAATGTTTGAGCTCACATATAGTCTAAGCCAATTAATAAGAATCATACCTAGTAGAGCTTTAGAGACAAAGCCAGGAACAGAAATAAATTATATTTGTCTAAATTATCCAAACTGTGCTGCATATTTCCCGAAATGTGGGGTGTGAGAGATGAGATTCTAGCCAACTCTTTTTCCATCAGGGACTATATTCTCTGTAGATAATCTTGTTTCACATTCCCCTAGTAAGACTATATTTGGGGTAAGTAAAAAATAACACAGACAAACTAGATCATCCCAGAAGGACCTATCAAGATATTAAAGATGTTCATCTTAGTTGAGATAAGCATGAATTACTATGTTCAAATGCGTGAGGTCACATGATAACTCCCATTAACAAATGGGACTATGTGCTTCTGTGTTCATATCTTTGGCTGAAAGAGCTTTCTTTATCAAATATATTGAACAGGAGTCTCACATTCATTCCCGTTGGATCACCTTTGACAAAGGAGGTAGAATTATCCTAACAAGATTAGATCAATCATAGAAGCTATGTTGGTGAGAAGAAATGAATGTTTGGAAATATCCTCTAAGAATTACCTTTTGACTAACATGAATAGATTTTTTTATGCACTCATGCATGAAGCACATTCACATCCCCTCACCAAAGAAAATTATCCAGTTAATGAAAATAGAACCAAGTCCAAGATCTCTGAGTTATGTACTGTTTTTAATATCAAGGTTAGACATAGTTACTATATCGTGTGTTCACATATCCTAAAAATGACAAGTTACCTACTATAGTGCTCTCAGTATATAATGATGGGAAAGTCTGGATTAAATAATAAAAATTGCCACTCAGAAAAGACAAAAATAGTTCATAATATATTGGTTCATGACACAGCATTTCCCATTGGGTACTGAGGGCTAAATATCCTGACAAATGTAATGATTCCATTAGACAATACTGCACTTGCAATTTAGAAGGCTTTCCATATGTTTACTATCCTTCATATTCCTTTCTTTAGCTCTGTGGGAGAATCTCCTTTTCCTTTTGTAATTCATAGGAACATCTATGGTGGTCATTAGGAGGAAGTCACATTGGCAGGGGGTGGAGAGCAAGGGAAGTTTGTATATCCTGTTTCCTTATAGTTAGCCTGTGTTTGAGGAATAAGAATACAGAAATTTCCCTAGGGCTTGATGGCTTGTTAATCAGAGCAAAAGACTAATCCTCTAAACTTGAAATTTATTTCTGTCTTTTAAACAGAGCTCTTTACCTTGTTCACCTCTCAGTCAACTCCTAACTTTAGATTCAATGGGTTTTCTTTCCATCTAGGCCTGTTCCTTCTCAAACATATTAGAATGCCTTTATTAGGAAAGCTCCTTTTAGAATGCTATGGAACCCTTATTATTTGTAGATTTTAACATCCTCACTCAGAAATAGGTACAATAAGTAGATTAAAAATACAGTAAATATATACGACATATGTATCACATTATTAACCACTTTGACTTAATCAATATTTGTAGACCATTCACCCCTGCAATTGCAGAATACACCATGTTTTCAAGGACACATGTTACATTCAACAAGATAGACCATCTTTTGGGCTGTAAGACAACAAACTTAAAAAGGCTGAAAAATGCAAGGACTCGAGTTCGATCCCCGGTACCAAGAAAAAAAAAAAAGGCTGAAAACCCCGGAGTATATTCTCTGACCACAAAAGAATTAAATTAGACCTCAGTAATAGTATATCTAGGAAAACCTTATGTATTGCAGTATTAAGTAATAGTCTTCTAAAATATATGTAAGTTGAATAAATCACAACAAATCATAGAATAAAATTGTTGGAATGGTAAATACTAAAAGTTATGGACTATAAAGTACCTAGCTATGGACTATAACTAAAGTTACAGAAGAATGTATGGGTTTCAATACTTGTACTATAAAAGAAGACTGGTCTCAAAGCTATGACAAAAAGCTAGGAAGTCAGGGGGGTAGGGGAAAGGAAAGAAGGGAAAGGAAGAAATATGAGAAAAGGAAAAATGGAAACAAAGTCTCTGTAAATAGGGAGGGGTGGAGGGGTTGAAGGGAGGGCAGGGGAATGGGGAAAAATAAGAACCAAGATACATCCTGTAAGGGTACAAGCTCCCAACGATAAATGTAACTGTATTGTATGTCTAAAATGTACCAATAAACTTAATGGAAAAAAAAAAAGCTAGGGTCAGCAAATTACAACTGGCATGCCTAATCAGGCCTACTACCTATTTTGGTAAATAAACTCTCAACACTTTCAGTGTTTATGGCTACTCTTGTGCTATAATGGCAGAGTTAAGTACTTTCAACAAAGACCATACGGCTTACTAAGCCTAAAATATTTATAATCTGTCCTTTACAGAAAACGTTTGCTGATCCCTGACCTAAAGTTCTATTTTGATAAACTGGGTAAAGAACACCAAAATAAATCCAGAGTAAGTAGAAAGAAAAAGCTAACAAATAAGAGCAGATTAGAACATAAATGGAAATCAGAGAAAGAAGAGAGAAAATTGTCAAGGCAAAAGTATGGTTTAATATTTAAATAATCAGGCCTGTAAGATTAATCTTGACAAAGCACAGTGGGCTGCTACCCAAATAAACTTCTTCGAAACCATGTAATTTATGTCCAGAGAACAATTACTGGGATTGTTATTTAAAAAAAAAAAAGATTGCTGTGGTTTAACTAGTTAATTTTATCAAAAAGAAGAAATAACACTAACTTTAAAGAAATATGTTAAAACACAGATAAGGGAACTCTTCTAATTCATTTTAGGAGCCCACTATAGCACAAACACCATAACTCAACAAAGGCATTACCAAAATAAACTTCATACCTATATCTCTCACAAATATAGATACAAAGTTATAAACAAAATACTAGCAAATTCAATCTAACAGTTGTATAAAAAGATAACATATTATAGCTGAATCTGTTGTATACAGGAATGGAAAATTGGCTTAATATTTACAGGCTCAATAACCAAATGTAAAATTAAATGTGAAAGATTATGTTACTCAAAAGTACAAAAAACAAGGCCCGGGGAATTAGCTGAGCAGTGCCACCCCCTACCTTGCAAACACAAGGTCCTGTGCTTGATCCCAGGTACAAAAAAAAAAAAAAAAAGTAAAAAAGCAAGATGCCTAAGAATTGACTGGAAAAATCACATGTAAAATCCTTAACCCTGGGAGAGAAAAAAATGCTAAGAATAGAAAGTATATAATGTCTTAATATATGGAGTTATATACCTTATTTATGGACTGAAAGTTTCGTTATTAATGAGACATCAATTCTCCTACCATCTATAGTTTCTACACAATCCTAAATCATAATTTTAGAAGGTATATTTTATAGAAATTGACTTGCTTAATTTTATGTGGAAATTCAAAGAACAAAAAAATGTTGAAAAAGAAAATACAACTAAACTTGTAGGCAATAACCCAAGGATTACCTTAAAGTGGAATGTCATTTAATATACAAAATTAGACATACAGTATGCAAAATTATAATTATAATTTAGAAGTAACAATAGCTTTCAAATTATGATTGGCCTTCTCCTCTTTATTCCTCTTTCACCCTAAGAAGCAGAATATATCTACAGGACATTTCAGCTATTATGAATGATGTTTGTTTATTTTCATTGTTGTTTTAAAGTATTGCTTTTCAATGGCATATTAAGTTGAAGAGAGTGACAGATGATTTGGACATTACAGCAGGCAGGAAGTCAAGAAACTGAATGACAGATAAGAAATGTATAAAAACAAGGCATATTGGACATATAGCCAATTGGGAGTTACATCTCTATACAATATCTCATCCCTGGATCAGAAGTACTACAAGTCCTAGGGCTCTGTATTGGAAGAAATTAGAAGACTGGATTATATTCTTCAACCTTCTCATTTGCAAAAGGGATTCAGCAATGATGCAGTTAAACTACTACATATGTGGGTACACATTAAAAGAATTAATATAGAGGCTCCCAGTGCAGAGGAAGGGACTTTCGGGCTGTGGTACAACTGCTCCCAGCACAGAGGTGAGCCACATGGGCAACAACAGCACACACACTCCCTCCTGCCCAGTCGAAATGAGAAGACATGTAAATAAGTCTCAAAACCAGACTTCCAGATCACCTACAGTGACCTCAAAGGGAAATGAGATGGAACACTCTGATAATCAACCACCTAGATTCCCTGAACTGGCATTAAAAGAGGATGTGGAAAAAATGAAATCAGAAATAATTTCTCAGATAACAGCAGAGATTGTGCTCATAGTGTAAGACATGATTAATAAATCTAGAGAGGAGCTCAGGAACATGATGGAATCTCAACATAGGAAATAAATGGAATCCATAAAACAGATGCAAACACTTTTCCAGGGGATTAAAAACACCATAGAAAGTCTATGCAGCAGAATGAAGCTATGTGAGGACAGAATTTCAGATATAGAAGATAAGATTGCAATTAGTGACCAGGAAAAGAAAAATTGCTTCAAAACTGTAAAGCACCGTGAGAAATCAATCCAACAGCTGCTAGACAATGCAAAGAAGAGTGACATAAGACTGATTGGAGTCAATGAAGAAAGAGAACAGACTGCAGATGACATAAAAAAAACCTGTTCACAGAAGTGATGGCAAAAAACTTCCCAAACAGGAGAAAAGAACTTGACATACAGATAAGTGAGGCATATAGGACTCCAACTAGCCTTGATCAAGAAAAATCTACACATAGGCATATAATAGTTAAGATTCCAGGAACCCAACAGAAGAACAAAGCTCTACAAACAGAGAAAAGAAACAAATCACATACAAAGGAAAGCCCATCAGAATCACAGCAGACTTCTCAATGCAAACCCTCAAGGCAAGAAGAGCTTGGAGTGATGTATTCCAAGCCCTAAAGGAAAACAGCCTCCAATCCAGATTGATGTACCTTGCAAAACTATCTTTCAAAATTGATGGAGAAATAAGATACTTTCATGACAAAGAGCACCTGAGGAACTTCACGAATACCAAAACACCACTGCAAAAAATTTTAGACAATATCCTAGGAAAAGACAAAGATGATCACAACCCCAGGAAGCAAAGCAGAATGAATCTATTGGGCATGACAAGAAATTAAATGTAAAGGGGGAGAATCCAACAAAAAGAAAAAGTGATGACAATGATAAGTCAATACGTATCAGTTAAAACCATCAATGTTAATGGTCTCAACTCATCAATCAAAAGAAATAGGCTGATGGAATTGGTCAAGAAGCAAGATCCAACAATATTCTGCATAAAAGAAACACACTTAATTAAAAAAGAAACTCATAGACTGAAAGTTAATGGGTGGAAAACAATACTCCATGCAACAGGAACCCAAAAAAAAGCAGTAGTAGCTATTCTCTTTGCAGATCAAGTAGATTTCAAACCAATACTGATTAAGAGAGACAAAGAAGGACACTACATCCTTGTAAAGGGAACAATCCAACAGGAAGATATAATAATCATAAATATATATGCACCAAACGCTAGCACACCCACCTGTATAAAACAAATACTAAAGGACATGAAAAGTCATATATGCACTAATACAATAGTAGCGGGGGACCTCAATACCCCACAGTCACAAATAGATCAACTGGACAAAAAATAAGTAATGAAATACTAGAACTTGATTGAACTCTTGAACAAATGAACTTAACAGATGTTTACAGATTGTTGCACCACACAAAATCAGAATAAACATTCTTTTCAGCTGCACACAGGTTGTTCTCTAAAATAGACCACATACTCACTCATAAAACATGTTTAAGTAAGTGCAAAGGAACTGAAATTATACCCTGTATATTATCAGACCATAGTCCGATGAAATTGGAGATCCATAGCAAAAGAAATCGGAAAAATTTCATAAACATGGGGAAATTGAACAACACACTTCTGAATAACCAATGGGTCACAGAGGAAATTAAAGAAGAAATCAGACAGTTCCTCCAAGTAAATGACAATGACAATACAACATATCGGAATCTATGGGACACAATGAAAGCAATCTTACGAGGGAAATTCATAGCAGTGAATATTCATATTGGGAAAACAGAATGAGCCCAATTAAACAACCTGATGCTGAACCTCAAGCTTCTAGAAAAAGAAGATCAGGACAAACCCAAAGCTCATACAGGGAGGAAATTATACAGATCAGGGCAAAAATCAATTCAATGGAGACTAAGAGAAGGATATAAGAAGTTAATGAAGCCAAGAGTTGGTTCTTTGAAAGAATAAACAAAATTGACAAACTCTTAGCCAACCTCATCACAAAAAAAGAAAGAAAAGGCCCAAATCCAGGCAATTAGGAATGAAATGGGTAAAATTACAATGAACCCAGCAGAAATCCAGAGGATCATCAATACCTACTTCGAGAACTATACACTAGTAAGATGGAAAACAGACGAAATGGACAGATTCCTAGATACATATGAATTATCAAATTGAACGAAGACTTAAAAATTCTAAACAACCCAATAACAATCGTGGAAATTGAAAGATCATACACTCTGACCAAGTGAGATTCATCCCAGGTATCCAGGGATGGTTCAGCACACGCAAATCAATCAATGCAATACACTATACCAATAGAGCCAAGGACAAAAACCATATGATCATCTCAAGAGATGCAGAAAAACCATTTGACAAAATCCAATACATATTGATGATAAAAACCCTACAAAAAATTGGAATAGATGGTCTCTACCTCAATCTGATAAAAGCTATCTATGAAAAATCAATAGCCAATATCATACTTAATGGTCAAAAACTGAAATCTTTCACACTAAAATCAGGAACAAGACAAGGATGTCCATTATCACCACTCCTGTTCAATGTAGTTCTGGAAATATTAGCCACAATAATTAGACAAGAGAAAGAAATAAAAGGAATAAAGATAGGAAATGAAGAAGTCAAATTGTCATTATTTGCAGATGACATGATACTCTAT
>NW_004624803.1:207891-231924 GCF_000247695.1 Heterocephalus glaber | reverse complement strand
TATGCAGAAGTGAGATGGCTAAATAATAACTCCACTTTTAGATCTTGAGGACACTCCATGCTGTTTTTATACCAGCTGTAAAGTTGTACATCCCCATTGAAACTAGTGTTTCCTTTTCTCTAGATCCTTGCCAAAACGTTTTGTCTCTTATCTTTCTTATAATAGCCATTCTAACCAAAGTGAGGTAATATTTCCTCATTATCTTGATTTGCATTTCCCTAGCAATTGGTAAATTGAACAATTTTTTGCATACCTATTGACCATTTGTATGTCTTCTTTTGAAAAATATTCAAGTCTCTTAACCAATTTTTATTTAGGTTATTTTTATTACTTGATTATTTGAATTCTTTAGCTATTTTGGATATTTATTCTTTATCAAATGCATATGTTTTGAAGATACTTTTTCCAGTCCATAGCTTGTCTCTTCATTTTGCTGATTATTTACTTGGCTGTGTAGAAACTTTTTTAATTTGATGAAATGCTATCTGCCTATTTTTGCTTTTGTTGCTTGTGCGTTTGAGGTCACATCCAAAAGATCATTGCCCATACCAATACAAAGAAGCTTTTCCCCTATGTTTTCTTCTAGTAGTTTTATGGTTTGGGGTCTTAGTTTGAAGTTTTAATCCGTTTTGACTTGAATTTTATATATGCTATAAGATAATGGTGTAATTTCATTCTTCTGCATGTGAGCATTCATTTGTCTAATACTATTGATTAAAATGATTATCCTTTTCCTATTGTGTGTTTCTGGTAACTTTGTCAAATTTCCATTTGTTGTACATGTGTAGATTTATTTCTGGGCTTTCTATTCCATTCCAATTGTCTATGTATTTGCTTCCAAAGCTAGGATCATACTGTTTTGATTACTGTAGCTTTGTAATATATTTTGATATTAGGAAGTGTGATGTCTCCAGCTTTGTTCTTCTTGCTTCAGATTTTTTTGGCTATTCAAGTCTTTTGTGGTTTCATATGACTTTTAGGATATTTTTAAATTTCTGTGCAAAATACAAGCGGAATTGTTATTGGGATTGCATTGGATCTGTAGAAAGCTTTGCTTAGTGTACAGATTTAAACAATATTAATTCTTGCAGTCCATGAATGCAGGATATCTTTTCCCTTAAAATTGAGTCTTCAATTTCTTTTATCAGTATTTTTCTGCACATTGATATTCACCTTTTTAGTTAAATAGTTCCTAAATATTTTATTATATTGATGCTATTGTAAATTCCTTTTAAGAAGAATTTGTTGGTGTATAGAAATGGGACTGATTTTGTACATTGATTTTGTAACCTGAATGTTATTGACTTAATTCTAATGATTTTCTGGTGGTGGTTTTATGGTTTTCTATATAATATGTCATCTGCAAACAGACACAATTTTAGCTCTTTCTTTCTGGTTTGCATAACTTTTTTGTCTGCTGAATTGCTCAGGTCAGAACATTTCTTTAACTGTTTGGTAGAGTTTACAAGTAAAACCACCAATCCTGGACTTTCCTTTGTTTTTATGTTTATGATTGCTGGTTTAATTTCCTTAATCATTATTGGTTTTGAAGATTTACTGTTTCTTCAAGATCCATTCTTGATAGGTTTATGTGTTTAAAAACTTACCCATTTTTATAGATTATCCAATCTATTGATATATAATTGTTCATAATGGTCTCATGATCTGTGTATTTTGTGATATGTGTTGTAGTATTTTCTCTTCTATTGAAAATTTTATTTAAGCTTCCTCCTTCTTTTTCTTTGTCTAATTAAAGGTTGGTCAATTTTAACTACCTTTTCAAGAAACCAAATCCTAGTTTCATTGATCTTGCCTATTGCTTTTTCAGTCCTATTTATTTCTACTCTTCCTTCTGTTAACTTTGGGCATAGTCTTCCTTGCTTTTTCCTAATTTTTTGATGTGTAAAGTTAGGTTGTTTTTTGATATGTCACTTTTCATAATTTATTCACTATAAACTTTCTTTTTAGAACTGCTTTTGCTGCATCCCTCGTTTTGGTATGTTACTTTTCCATTTTCATTTGTCTTAAGATATTTTTTATTTTCCTTTGGATTTCTTTATTAACTCATTGATTGTTCCGCAACATGTTGCTTAATTCTCATATATTTGTGAATTTTCCAATTTTCCTTCTGTTAGTGATTTTTAGTTTCATATTATGGTAGTAAGAAAAAATACTTGATATGACTTCAATCTTAAGTTTTTTAAGGCTTGTTTTGTGGTATAACATTTACTGCACACTGGAGAAATATTTTTTTTACACTTGAAAAGAATATGTATACTGCTCCTGTTGGGTAGCATGTTCTGTATATGATCTATAGTGTTGTTCAAGTGCAGTGCCTTTACTGATTTTTTTTATTGATTTTGAATAATATATCCATTGTTGAAAAGTGGGTGCTGCAGTCTATTACTATTGTTGTATGGCAATTTCTCCCTTAGAAGAGGGGCTCCTCTTCTGTGGAGCACCAGGGACTGGAAAGGCATGCTAGAATGTTGTGGGGTGCTCTTCCGGGAATTGGCTCACTTGGGGTTTGTCACTGTGTCATTGGTGAGGAAACCCGTGCCCAGTCACCCTGTCCAGGAATTCCACTGTTTTCTGGTGGAGAAGTAGTGAATTGTTCCCCGTTCAAATGGGAGCCTCTATGTTATACATATATATTTATAATTATTATAACATATTGATGAATTACTTGCTTTATCTTTATACAGTGACTTTATCTCTTATTACAGTTTTTGACTTAAAGTCTGTTTTGTTTGATATAAATATACCATCTCGACTTTCCTTTATCATCTGCTTAAAGTGTCTTTTTCCAAGTTTTCACTTTCAGCCATATGTTTCCTTAAAACCAAAATGAATCTCTTGTAGACAGCATATAATTTAGATCCTTTTTTTTTTTTTTAGTTAATCTGGTCACTCTGTCTATTGTTCACAGAATTTATTTCACTAAAGTTTAAGTACTTCTGATAGGTAACAATGTATTATTGCCATTTGGTTGACTGTTTTCTGTTTTCTTCTTTGACTGTCTTCCTTTGTAATGTGATGATTTTTTAGTAGTGGTACGCTCTGATTCCTTTTTTGGTGTTTCTACTACAAATTTTATCTTCATAGTATCATAAGGCTTATATTAAATATCTCATAACAGTATATTTGAAGCTGTTAACTATTTAATTTTGCATACAGAAATTATACCTGAAGTTTTCTTCTCCTCCCATTTTATGTTGTTGACATCTCAATTTATATATTATGTATTCATTATCATATGTAGAGTCATTTAAATATTTTTATCTTTTAACTTTTATCCTACTACTAACAGTGATTTTATGTCTCAACATTACAATACTAAGGTATTCTAAATTTGAGTGTGTTTTTGCCTTTATAATGAGTTTTATACTTTCACATGCTTTCATATTTTTAGTTAGCCTCCTTTTGTTTCAACTTGCAGAATGCTCTTTAGTATTTTTTATAAACAAGTCTAGGGGTGATGAACTCTCACAGCTTTTGTTTATCTAAAAGTCTTTATCTTTCTTCATTTCTATGGGACAGCCTTGCCAGGGATAAATACAGAGTCTTCCAAAAAGATGTATACATACCAGGAAAAGTAAAACATATAAATATTTTAATACTAAATTTATTGAGCCATCATGAGATTAATACAAGTTACCTTTGGCCTCTATAATTACAAGAGGTGCTCAAAGTGATGATCATTAGCTTCCAGGCATTTATTAGTATGGCAAACTCTACTTAGGTAACCTTGCTCAGTGAGATTGCTACACATACATTTTCAATTTCTTCTCTAATTCCTGGCAGTGTAGTGGATTTTCTGCAATACACAACATCTTCTAGGGTCCCCCACACAAGGGTAACACCATCTGTTAAAAAAAAATCATTCTATTTTTCTTTTCCTGAAGTGTGTATACATGTTTTTGGTGAACTCTGTATTCTTTATCGCTAGTTTTCTCTGTTTAACTTTGGATATAATGTTTTACTCTCTCCTAGTATAAATCATTTCTACTGAGAGGTTTGTTGATAGTTTTATGAAAGTTCACTTTTATCAGATGAATTGCTTTTCTCTTGCTGTTTTAAAGTTCTTTTTCTTTTATTTTTGAGAACTTGATTATAATATGTCTGGGTGAAGGTCATTGTATTAAGTCTATTTGGGATTCTTCGGGTTTCATGTATGTTTATACTCTTCTCCATATGTGGAAACATTTTTGTCATTCCTTTAAATGAGGGGTTTTTTCTTCTCTTTCTCTTCTCTCTTTGGAATATTTATAAAATATAACTTGGTTTTCTTGAAGGTGTTTCATAAACCCCATAGACTTTCTTCACTCTGTTTACATTCTTAATCCCTTTTGTTTCTCTTATTGGGTAACTTCAAATGACCTGCCTTTGAGCTCACTAATTCTTTCTTCTGCTTGATTAAATCTATTGAAGTACTCTTTTGAATTTTTCAGTTCAGTAAGTCGTTGTATTCTATAGCTCCAGAATTTTTGTTTGTTCTTTTTGTATGATGGATATCTTTTTGTTGAATTTTTAATTTTGTTCATGTATTATTTTCCTGGTATCATTTAGTTGTTTATCTGTATTCTTCTGTACTTCACTGAGCTCTTTTAAGAGAATTGTTTTGAATTCTTTGTCAGTCAGTTCATAGACCTCCATTTCTCTAGGATCAATTACTGATGCATTTGTTCTTTTGATGGTGCTATTTATCTCTGATTATTCATGATTCTTGTGGTCTATGCTGGTATCTACACATTTTTAAAATTGGTACATGTTTGCAGTATAAAATTATTAGATTCATTGTGGGGAGTTGGTACATGTGCACAACACACCTTAATTCATTTTACTTCTTCCCCTCCCTCCCTCCTTCCTTCCTCCCTCCATCTCTAGATCTCTTTCACATTTGCAAAAGATCTATCTGCTTGTTTCCTATTGTCTATCTTTATTTTGCCCTTTAAATTATTTATATTTTGGGTTTCTTATATAAGAGAAACCATGGGATGTTTACATTTAAGTATTTGATTTATTTCCCTTAGCATTATGGTTTCAAGGTGCACCTATACACATATAGATTAGTAGTTATGCCTTCTAACCTTTATAAACTGACTTTGGAAGGGAAAGTCCTTTACCTCTCCACCAGTTCAGAGGTCCCAAGTGAACTAACTGGTGAAGAAGGCTTGCTGATGGAATTCTCAAGCAGGTTGACCTACTATCTGAGTCAGTGGGTCGGGGGATCTTGTGCCTGGACTCACACAGAAAAGACTAGAATCTAAACATTTGGTGGCAGGCCTGTAACCTGAGTCCATCAGGGCAAGCCTAAATTCTGAGACTAACAAAATGGGCATGGTACTGAGATCCACTGAGTTCTGCCTGTAAATTGAATCTGTGAGGACCTAGAGCCTGAATCCTTGGAGGGATATCTTGAAGCTGTGTCTTTGAGGGCAAGTTTGGTACTTTGGTCTACAGGAGCCATCTGGCAATGAAATTGGTCCATAGCCCAAGTTGAGTCTCTGGGTGCTGAGTGAAGTAAAAGTTTTTCCTGGCCAGCCTGAGGATTAAGACCATGGGGGACAACTTAGTACAGTACTTGGGCAAGCCTGGGATCCAGGACAAGAGAGATGGGCCTGGAGCCTAAGTCTTTAGGGTTTGATCTGGTCTTGGTTTAAACTAGGTTAAGGCCACTGGAGCCAGCCTAGCACATGGGGCTAGTGCTGGGATTGACAGAAGTAACCCTGGTGCTAAGGTGGCCCTGATGTTGTGTGCTCATTTCACTCTCCTTCCCCCATGAGGAGGATAATTCTCTCTATGTTATGCTGCTCAGGATTGAAGAAGGGTGATGTGGTTAATGTGAAACTGTTCCTCCATTCCAATTCAATGCATATTTTCTTATTTCTATATTCCACTCAAATTCTATAATCTCCCATTTGGATTACTCAGCTCTTGTGTAGTTATCTTCCTGTGTATGTAGTTGTTTAAATTGAATTCTATTCTATCATCTTGGCTGACATCACTCCTCAAGTTACCTATTGTAAAAGGTCCACATCAATAGTGTATTTACAACTTTTTGGGGGAGCTTCTGGCAACATTACAACCTAAAAATGTTTATTTAGCATGACTATTAAATATCTTCTGAGTAAATAGTTGAATGTCAGTGAATACAGCTGTATTTATGTTAATGCCACTAACAAGTTCCTGTAATATCTTCATAATGAAGCAAGCTTATCATCATATTTTGTTCTCCCTATACTTTAATCCAGACTCTTGCAAATTATATAAATATCAAGCCTATCTGAGGTTATATTTCTATTTTCATTCCAACTGAAAAGCCACTAAAGAATCTTATGTAAGTATGGAGATCATGGGCTACTCATTCTTCCCTTCTATCTTTATTGTATGACTTGTCATAAATGCTATTTATCTTTTCTTAAAATTAGTGATACTTTCTTATACATAAATTCTTTTTGGACAGTTTCGTCATGTGTTCTAGTGTTACAGAAGTATACTGAAGACATCATAAAACCCAGGGTGATTTCTTCTCAATGATGAAAGCTTACATACGTAGTCATTGACACAGTACCGGTGAAATGAAGAAAACACGGGATATCAGTAAGAAGTATCACAGAGAGGTGGCAATTTTCCAAAGTAATAGCACTTGTACCATTATCCAGATAACCCATCTGTATCCATGATTTCTGAATAGTTCATGCTCTTAAAAATGACATATTTTATGAGTGGGCACACTGCCCTGCAAACATACGGACAAAAATGTAGATAAGTCGAAGATGTGTAACAAGTAATTTGTTTAATAAGTCTGGATTTCCATCAGAATTTCCAAAAAAATTAGTTTATGATTCAGAATCAAAGAATGGCAGTTCCATAGCCTCTGAACTCAAGTTTATACTCAGAGATGATGGAAGTTAATGGAAGGGGGACTCTATGTATATGAAGTTATACTATAAGGTGCTAATAGAGATATGTTTCTCCATGGATTCCAATTTAAATCAGAGAAGAAAGAAATCTAGGATCATAGGGAAGAAAGATTTTTCTTTGTCAAATGTGGTGAACAATTTTTCTCAATTTTTGTATTTATTTAGTTCCTTACACATTTATATGCTTCTTCTTTGAAATGCCAATTTAAGTATAACATTAGGCAAAATTCTCTTTCCATTTACCCAACCCCAACCTGCAAAAGAAGACAGATTTTTAGAGAATTATTTAGCTTGAAAAAATGTATATAATAAAAATCACGTAGAAATTTCTAGAAATAGACATCTATAAAAAAGGCAAACTAAAATTATTATTTTCTCTCTCACACACAGAAACATGCACAAATTGTGGACAGTATATAAACAATTCAACTTTTGATGATGTTAAATGATTATTTCTTATCAGCTCCATCAAGATATTTTAATTCATTTGGTACAGGTGAAAATATTATTATGTTCTAGAAAACTTCATTATTCACAGACTCAAATTATTCTAAAGCACATTTAGAAATATTCTCAAGATTGACTTCAAACATTTTACCAAAAATGTTTATTCCCTGTTTCTTATTGGCTTTCTTCTAACAAATACAATATATAATATTTTACCCTATTAGAAAGAATTTCCCATATTTTTGTTTGCACATCTCAAAAGTCTGATACAGACTAATGGCAGAAAAATAATTTCTATCTTTCATCTTTACACACTAACTAATTCAATTAATTTATCCTATAGAGAATTTCCAAGTTACCTTTTCTTGCCTGTGTGACCTTAAATAAATGGTTTATGGCAAACTGCTTACTCTTCAATTCATCATTTTGTTATGGCTTCAAATTAGCATTAATAGGGAAGAAGATGCCTAGATAGATAGACATTGTTTACACGGTAAATATAAAGATATGAAGTCAGAATCTGATCCTAGGCTTTCCAGAACCATGAAACATGAAGGAATAGACTGTGAAATGCTTGGATGACATTCTATTTCAATACAGCACAAAAACAGAAGAAATGAAATAGCAAAATGATGATTTAGGCACTTATTTAAAATGTTTTAGATTGTAAATTTAAAACTATGTTAAATATTTCCAAGATCTATTATAGCTTTTCACAGCAATACTGAAAATCTAAATTATAAAACATAAATAAATTCATGAATCACAATACAGCAATAATATAATTGCTCCCATCATTTGGCTGGTAAATGATGATTTAATCATATATTTTGATTAACAACTTTATTCTGTATTTGTCTTCCTGACTTTTCTACATCAATTCAAAATTTTTGTCTTATTGTCAGATTCACATGTACTTCTTAGAGTTCAAATTTTATCTGAGAGATATCTTTGAGAAAAGAACTCTTGCAAAGGCATAATGAAATTATTACACATCTGAACAAAGTGAATTAAGCAATTAGAAACAAAAGAACTGAAATACAAAGCTCAAGATCTTTTTTCTTCATTTGCAGCAACTCCACTCCAAAACTCTGGCTAAATAGTATTTTCAGTTTCCCTGCTCCCTTTCGAATGCTCCTCTTCAGAAGCAATACTTTCAACATATCACCTTCTCCAGGTATTGCAAATTTACTTGATATCTAACAAATTTCCCATAGAG
The DNA here is from genome assembly GCF_000247695.1 of Heterocephalus glaber. The sequence goes on along the minus strand of NW_004624803.1, from coordinate 223,332 downwards.
ATCTCAAATTTCTTGATACCAGGCAATACATTTTGTGCTGTAGTTCCACAAAATGAATATGCTTCAAGATAGTGTTAAGGCCTTTGGGAGAACATTGGAATTACTCCCTGCAAGGGCACTAGGTACATTATAGCAATATTCATTACATTTGTTCTTCAAATTAATGGTACTCCCAGGTTTTAGCCCTTCCCTTTCTTTCTCTCACTATCAATTCCTTCTCAGTCCAGCTTAGTTTCCATGGAGTATCAGTCTCTATCTTTATTCTTTTACTGCATTCACTTGGCAAGAGGCCAATCTTACAGGTACCATGATGTGTACTTGCGTAGGTTGTTCAGAGGCTCTTCAAGATAGACAGCAATGGGATTTTTTTTCCTCTTTAGGGTAGATAAAAGAACAACTTGCACAATCACTTGCTATCCCCATACCTTGTTCTAACATAGTATTTTCTGTATTATTTTCAGAATGCTGGACATGAAATAAAACTCACACCACTATACCATCTGCCTCTAATGCAGATGTAGCCTCTGACATAAACTAAGCCATAATGATACCAAGCAATTCTCTTTTTCTTATCAACTGTCCATTCCATTCTCCATGGTAGATCTCCTCAATTCTGCTTAAATTTCTGCTCTAACATTTAGTTCCCTCCTTTTGATTCGATAAACATGAACTCTTCCTCAATGAGAAAATAGAAGAAAGCTATTCCATTAAGGTGCTGCCATCTGTTCTAGAACGTTATCTGTATTTTCCTCCTCCTCACTTTTTAGAACAAAAAAGTATCCTGAATCCTTTGTAACAACAATCCCTCTGAGTATATATAGTCTTCCTCATATCCTCTCCTTCATTTTCAGCAACACATCATTTTATGCATCTTCTTTGGCCTTCACCTTCTTCTAGACTGACTCTTTCCTAATGCATGTCTATCTTCTCATGACTTTTTCGATGTTAAATGAACAAACAAAAAGCTTCACACACTCCATGTAGCTCATAATTGTTACAACCAAACTTCATGAGTAAGTTACCTAATCTCATAGTCTTTACTCTGTCACTTCCTATTTACTCCTAATCCTACTATCCCCTTGCCACTTTTATGGAATTGCTTGTGCAAAGATCACCTAGAATTTTTTGTTGTGTACCTAATGAATATTTCTCTGTATTTACCTTATTCAATCCTGTGTGGCACTTGTTAACACAGATCATCTCTTCCTTCTTATGTTGCCTTCTTTAGATTCTATGACATCCCATTTTCCTCATTTTTCTCCTCTAGCTGCTTAGTAACTTCCCTTTAGGACCTCTTCATTTCCTTTCCACCTTTTAAATGCTATTATTTTCTTTTCTTTCTTTCTTTCTTTTGGTACCAGGGATTGAACTCAGGTCCTTGTGCTTGCATAGCAGGCTGAAAAACCACTGGGCTAAATCCCCGGCCCTAAATGCTATTATTTTCAAAGACTTCTTCTATTAGAGAAGAGGAAAGGAAACAGGGGAAGAGGAGAGGAAAAAGCGAGGGAGGCATTGGATGTGTAAATGATAAAAGCATGTTATGTGTATATACAAATATGCCAAATGAAGTTCATCATTCTGTATAACTGATATGCACTAAAAGAGGAACAGCTTAGGGACATCTCATTTAGAGCATGCTTGTTAAATATGAAGCTAAAATTGTCCATGAAAAATTTTATGTTAATCAGTATCTACACAAGCTTATAGAAATTCTCATGTCATAAAAATGTAACAATTCATTAAAACAAAATATGATATTGAGGAAAACAAGTTTCTTCTGAAACCTATCATCCACTTTCATATTTTCAATGTGCTGATGATGCCAAAATCTTCACACCAGCCTTCATATCTCTCCTCAGTTATTGAGGTAAATACAGTAAGTACTTGACTTCAGAAGAACAAGTTCCCTTCCGGAGAAGGTTTGTAAGTCAAATTTGTTTGTAAGTCCAACAAAGTGAGTCTTAGAGACACCTTTGACACAAATATACAATGTAAAGCATAAAGAACCAAACATACACAGAATACTGTAAATAAACTATTTTTAGTTTTACAGTTATTTTTAAACGGTGGTAAAGTACAGTACAATAGTGAGCTACTTCCACGATTTGTTTGCATCTACGAATGTTCAAAATGAGAGGTCCATTTGTATCCGTGAAAGTTCACAGCTCAAATGTTTGTAAGTTGGGGACTTACTATAAATATTTTTAAATTGAACATATTCACTTGAGTGCTCCCTCTATAGATGCATAACACCTACTATGTTCCATTAAATTTATTTTATTCTTACATTCTCTTATGTTCCTTCTTCACTGTAATGTAATGAATAGTAGTTTACACCAACTGGTAACCCCCATGAGAAACCTGGCTTCTTTGCCTTCTCTACTCTTCCTACACAATAATTCACCAAGCAATCACCTTCCTGATTAATATCTATATTGTATAGTCAATCCCTTATTTTCTTCTATTACTGTCACTGCCTTTATCCTGTTTCAGCCTGAATTATCCCAGGAGTCTTTTTCCCTACATCCATTGTTTCCATCAGCTTTCTCACTCTGCTAGTCAAGGTTTCTATTTTACATCAGTATTTTAATAAAATCCCCTCAGTTCCTTATACCCAAAGTTCTCTCTCATCTCCAGGCCTTTGTTGCTATCACCTCCCCTTCCACTCATTCTAGCTAGTGCCTCGTCATCCTTCATAGCTCACATTTCTGGGAAGTCTTTTCTGAATCTCACAGTATGCTTCAGATCCCTCCCTAACATTATCCCATGACATTTATCTCATTTATGGCATTTAACACAATAATATTTAATTATCTATTTAGTTGCTTAATTTTCTGTTCACTTCTTCCAGTTTCTCTATTAAACTATACTTTTTGGCTTCTCTGCCTACCTCTCTAGTCTCTTCACCTACTATCCTTAGGTTAGTGCTCTGTGTTTTAGCCACTTGTGTCTTCTTTCACTTCCTGAATCAGTGTGTCTTTGACCATCCTATTCTCATGCCTGGAATGTCCCCAACCCCGATTTGCCTAGTTGTTTGCTATTATCCTTCACATATGGAGATAAACTTCACTTCCTCAGAGAAATCTTATCTATATAAATCACCAGATTGGCAAGGTCTTATCTTCATTACATTTTTGAGAGTTTAAAGTTACATGCACCTATGAATTATTTGACTAATATTTATCACCTCATTTTATCTTTATTGCATTTTTCAGTTCAAAGTTACATGCATCTATGAAAAATTTGACTAATGTCTGTATGCTCCACAAAACCTTAAGTTACAACAACTCTCTAGTGCCCATCATGAAAACTGGTTAATTAATGAGTAACTCAATATGTGCTGTGTCTACATAAATGTTCTGTTAAATAAGCAAATATTCTCAAATTTGGATGACATGTTAACCTCCAGTCAAGCATAAATACTTCCATGCAGATAAATATATCACCTTTGAAAAATGTACATGTTCCTGAGGAAATCATGCACAAGACAGAAACATTTTAATAAAAGTCGGAAAGGAGAAAAGAGAGTCCAGGTGCTTAGAGAGATTACCACTAGGTAGGGTATCAAAGTATGTTTTCTCACTTATAAAGTATGAATCAGGCTAGTACTATCTCAAGGTAGCTGTGGAGATTAATGAGTACTTAACATAACACATGTAAGTAAGAAAGTGTTCAGTAAGTGTGATGCACTCTATTTCCTTCAATGAATACTAATTGTAATGAGTTGGGTGACATAATGAAATCAGCCACTCACTGTAAGTGAGGAAGCTCAAGGTATAATAAGATGCTGGATAAAAACACCAGCACTGAAGTCCTGGTTTCACTTTGACTGATGAAAGCAGATCCTGAGTCATCTACTCAAAATGCTGCTGTGCTTCTAGACTTGGTTAACTTAAAATATAGTACATTTTTTAAAAGGCAGGATAAATACTTGATATTTCCAGTAATGCACTGTGCAGCCCCCCCCCCCACACACACACAGCCTCTTACATTTTCTTTCCGTGTCCTGACTAAAAATCGCAGAGTGATCTTGCCAACCTTGACTGCTTAGTGATCCAGCCAGCCACAGGTTCTTCCCCAGCAAGCTTAGCCTGAGCTGGGCCCTAATAAGGGTATTTAGACTGTTGTCCAAAACACTAAAACAATTTGGGCTCAGCTCTGAGACAAAATTCTTTAAATCTTCATATAAATGCCATATAAACCCCTTTGTTATGGATCGTACCCTGATAGAACTTCCCTTTTTCTGGCTTCCTTCCAGCAGCAACATTTTCCAAGTTCCTATAATATATGTATTGGACTATCACCCTGGGTTTTAGTCCCTCTTTCTTTGGGATCACAACTAGCCTCATCTTTGGACAGTTCCTTATGGAACTTGCTTTGCCACAACTTTTACAGCAACTTTAGCAGTGGATTAAATGGAATGAAATACTCATCCATTTTTAGCATGATAACAGATGGAAGAAACATCAAGAATCAAGCTTTCTTGAAACAGGCTTTGTGGACCTTAAAAAGTGTCATAATCTTACTCAATAAGGCTTTCTTTTGGTTATGCTTCTTATATTTTTATGTAACCTCTAGTAGTGGGAAGATATGATCAAGTACAATCAAATATAGTGAATATTTAAATTTTTAAAAATTTACCGCAGTAAAAGACACATTGCCATTAATCCTCAAATACTCTCCCTCACTTCGAACACATTTATCACATTGTTCTTGATACTTTCTGAAGTAGTTCTGGAAGTCCTCTTTCACAAGTGTCTTTATGAAGTATGATAAAAGCTACTGTTGTGAGACCTAACTAACTCCATTTTAAAGTTTGACTTCATCTTAAAATAAAACAGTGAAGTGGCCTTGACATGAATTCCACTTCACTGAAGTCAACTATTCCCCTAGTCTCCTTTGTGCCCATAAAATAATGATAAAATGTCCTTGCTGTGGGCCAACAGAAAAAAAAAGGACACAGCTCCTAACTCAATCCTCTGTCTGCCCAGAAAACAGATGCTCCCGGGCCCATTATCTATAGAACATTCTGTCAATGTGCTGATTGTTCCTTTTTCCCATAAACTCTACATGTAGCCACCCCTCAACCCCCCATGCTTGCTAAATATCAACCAATCATGTAACTGCTAAATGGAACATCCCCAAACCTTGAGGTAGCCACAATAAAAACCCTGCTGATTTGAAATTCGGGGCTCTCAATCCTGATCCGCTGCGTCGGTGACGGTTGAGTGCCCCTTCTCGAGCTTGAATAAACGACCCTCGTGTGTTTACATCGGAATCGGCTCCTTGGTGGTCTTTGGGGACTTCGCGATCTGGGCACAACACTGTGAATGCTGCTGCCAAGTGCCATCCAACAGAAAGGTGGGCTCTTGAAAATATTGTAGTGTGTTCTCATCCACCTTATTCACCGGATCTGGCACCATGTGACTTTTGCCTCTTCCCTCAAAGTCAAAATGACCACTAAAGATAAATGTTTCAAACTGATTCACAGTGTTGAAGTAGCCATGACAGAGCAACTAAAGACACTTATGAAAGAGAACTTCCAGAACTGCTTCAAAAAGAAGCGAGAATGATAGAAGTATGTTCAAAGCAAGGGGGAGCAATTTGAGGAAGATTAATGGCAATGTAATTTAATGTAATAACTTTGAATTTTATCATTCACCATATTTTTCTAACATAGTTTGTATTTTAATGAACATCTGACACTATACAATTATATTTTTATTCATATATTGTGATAGTTAACTGTTGTGTCCACTTGAGTAAGAAATGTCCAAAAGATTGGTTTAGCATAGTTCTGGATGTAACTAAATGGTTTTACTAAAGATGGAAGACCCACCCTGGGAGTGAGTGGCACCAACCACCAGGCTTGTAGCCAGAATGGAATAAAAGGGAAACGAAGAAGAAAAGCTCCCTTCTATTTCCTCAGAGGTGCTCCAGTCTTCACCTTCACCTTGGACATTGTCTCCTGGCTTCCAGAGCAGATTCTTCAGCCTTCTAATGCAGACCCTTTGGCTTCCTGATATGGACTCACACAGGACTCTACAGTGAGCTCCAGGCCTTCCACTTTTAACTGGATCCTTCAGATCCCCAGCACACAGACAGACCTTTTGTACTCTTCCACACCTGACTCTACAGGCAGTCATTGTAAAAAGCCATAAAGCCATCAGTTTCTGCAGTGAACGCTGATACATATGTATACTCCATGTGTATAAAAGTATTAATGTATTAATTACATTGCTTTTCATTTCTTTTGAGGTGCAGAACTTTCCATACTAGCACATGGAATTCTGCCCCATTCTTTTTAAAGGACATATATTATTCCCTTGTAGTGATGAATTTTAGTTTAACTTGACCTCACCACCATCAATGGATCCCTTAGTCTTTTGCTATTTTAAAGAATATACTGGCAATTTTGCAGAATATAGTTTGCAGAATATACTGGCAATCATAATCTGGTCATACTTTTGTGTATATAATCACAGTAGATTTTAAGCAAAGGATTTGCTAGGTCAAAATATATAAACTTCTTCTTTTTTTTTTTTGAAGTGCATTTAGTAGCCTCCTGTCAAATGAATGTTTAGTGATGAATGTTTCTGGAATACATATTAGAAAATATTTTGAGATTGGTGTGGAAGAACTTCTGCATTTTGCCTCATTTTATAATGTGTTTTCTTTTAATAATTTACAAATTTTTATAAATTAAAAATGTATATATAAATTTATTATAGCATACCTGGCTACCCAGAAATGGTTCAAGCTTAATACTTCTTGGTAAATCTGTTGTTATTAAAGCTATTTCATGACTTCTACTTTCACGCACTTTTTAAATATTTTCTTCATTATTCCTGAAGCTTGTATATCTGAAGGCAAAAGAAAATTCTTGACAAATTTGAACATGAGCTCAGCTCTTACTATCTTTTACAACTTATTTCTTTAAAATGCTCATCCACTGCCACATACTCTATTGCAGTGTTTATTGATCTTCAAATATCTGAGCATATCCATTGTATGTCTTCAGAGAAAATATTTTGTAAAAATCACATGATCCACATCCCCAAAATTATATGTCATTTGATAAGCCTGGACTATGAAACAAGTTAGAGGGCATATAGAAAGTAACCAAATTTAATTCTAAGGAATAGTAAATCTATGCAATTGTGCTTTCGTAAACACACATTCTATTTGAGTACAAATTAACTCAGACTGCCAGGAGGAAGAAAAGTGGAAACTTTGCAAGAGAGTAAATAAAAGACCCGAGACTCAGGTTAAAACACTCATCCAAAAACACCCATTCTCTAGTACAAAATAAATGAGGCAACATTCTGCTATGATTTGAATGTGGTTTCTCCAAAATTCAGGTGTTGTTAATGTGATGTTACTAAGAGGTGGGATCTTAAAGAAGTAATTAGGACCTGAGAGATTCTCTCTTGAGAATGGGATTAAGGTCCTTGGAAAAGAAGCTTCATGCAGTATTTGATTAGCTTCCTCTTCTGCCTTCAGCCATGTGAGGACATCCTCTTCAGAGGATACAGCAAGAAGACACCATCTTGGAAGCAGAAAGCAGCACTTGGAAGACAAACAAACCTTGCAGTACCTTGATCTTGGACTTCCTGACCCCCAAAACTGTGAGAAAATTAATTTCTATTCTTTATTAATTACCTAGTCTTGGGTTTTTTGTTATAACAGCACAAACAAACCAAGACAAATTTCTTCCTTGCATATATTACATCATAATACCCTTGATGATTTGTTTTACATTCTGAGGCTGACTTTAATATTCCTTTGAATATGATTCACTGAGGACAGTGTGTGTTTGGGGCATAGGGATGATGGGTTAGCATTGTTGGGGAAAAAGCTCTGTGAGATACTCTCTGAGCCTTACATCCCTTTGGGGTAGATTCTTCTCCTAACTGAACATGATTATATCCTCTATCCATCCCTACTGAATATTACTGACAATTTGTGCTTTCCACCACTAAGGTTTTCTCTTGAAAAAATAGGTTCCAAATGTCTTCCCCCAACCTGAGAGGGTGTTTTAAGTCTACAACTTTCCACTTTAGCCACTAGATGGCAAATGCACAACAGTAAGCCAAAATGCTGGGTTTTCAGAGCCCCCAGAAAGAATTCTAATAGGTCTAGGACTGAGGCAGCAAGAAATGAAATATAGATGTTAAGAAATACTGCAATGACTATATCAGTGAATTAAGGGTAGATGTTTGCATTACTAATCGAATTGCAAACACCGTGAAGACATCTTCTCCTTGGCAATTTGTTAAAATGCTTTAAGGATAAGTCCCCAGATTCCTCCATTGCTTGACAAAAGGTGCCTCAATTTCAAAGTCCAAGAATGTAATTACGCAGTGGTTTAGAACAAAAGCTATATATTGCAAGTGTGTAATGGAATTCCTCTTGGATATGTTTTTAGGTTCAAGTTATAAAATATTTGTAGAGATTTAAAATGGTCTCATTGGGCTAGATATTCCTACATATCTAGCTTTGTTAGACTGCTTAATGATTTCTTAATAATGTCTAACTTGGCTATATAACTTCATTTCATTTGAGCCAATAATTCCACATCTACAAGACTATCCTCAGAAAACCATGTCAAATACAGGGGAAAAAATTATAAAAACTGGTCTTTAAAGCATTAAGATAACTAAAAATCAGAAATAATTGAAATATACGATGGTAAAAGTTAAGAAAATTGATTTTTTTCTATATGATAAAATGTTATTCCTGTGTTTAAAATAATGTTTATCAAAATTTCATGAAAATGCAGAACATCTTTATAGTATAAAGGTTAGAAAGCAAGATTGATATTGACTATATGGCATATTTGAAAACAATATACCCAGAAGAATGATTAGAGGAAAATATATCATATAGCACTATGAATTATCTCTGAAGAATAAGCTTGTGGATTCTTTTTCATTCTTTCTACTTTTTCTTATTTCTCAAATGCTTTATCAATTTTCTAAATGTTCTATCATAAGCATGCATTATTTTAAAATCTGAAAAATAAAGTAAATATTTAAAAAGTGTAAAGGTGTATTAGATAAAGATAGTTTAGCAAATTGAGGAAAGAGTCAAAAATATGATAGGAGAGGTATATTTTAATTTTCTCATACTAACCATGTTTTTGGCTGATTCATTTTTAGGGAGAGAAAGGAAACATAAAGTAATGCAATGTTGGGAAGATTAATTTGTATCTCTTGAAGTAAAGCTGACTTCTTTGCAAGTATAGTTACTGTCTCCAGACACACAAGTTGATTTCCAATAAATCTGATTTGGAATATAACAAGAGGTACAATGTCACCACTTGAGATTATTGTTTCAAACTTCAAGTTTCACCAAAGATGGATAAATAATTTGTTTTCCTTATGTTTTCTTTTTGTTCTTTCATTCATTAATTTATTCAAAAATAATTATCAAGCATCTACAGCTAGTTAGACATTTTGCTAGGTACTGAGAATACAGAAATAGCTCTTGAGGCACAATAATCATAAAGAAATAATCAAATAAATAAATATTTTGAGAGAAAAAAGAAGAAAATTATTTATCTTTTAAATCATTCATGTTAAATGTGCTCCAACTAAGAAAAAATGAATTATTTTATATAATTTCAGAATCCTAAGCAACTACTCGTTCTAATTCCTTATTCATACTGATTATGTGGGGTTTATGGAAGTTTAAGTATTCAATATACTCAAACACATATAAATAATTTCCTCCTATGATTTTTAAAAGGACATTTGCCTTGAAATTTTTATGATTCTCTTAAAGCTTTATTGAATAATACACAGATTTTGCGAATAATAAAATTCTCCAAAGTGACTGATTCAATGATTCTATAATCTGTTATTCATTATTCAAAATCCAAAAAGAGCTAAGGAAAATCATAGTTTTATTTATAAAGCATTTAGTGACAATGTGTAATACTACCTAAAATCAATTTGATTACCAACCCTGAGCTGATGTGAAGCAGTGAGAAAAAGATTATATAGTGTATGTTACATTTTGTGTAGGTGGCACTAACCAATAGACTTGTAGCCTGGATGGAATAAAATGGGGAAGAATAAAATAAAACAAGCTGCTGCTCCTTAAGAGGAACTTCAGTTTTTGCCATCAACTTTGCATGTCCTTCTCTAGGCTTTCAGTGCAGACCCTTGCATTCTTCCACACCTGCAGGCAGCCATTGTAAGCCTACCTTATAAATCCTTTATGAATCATAAATACAGAGTCTGCCAAAAAAATGTATACATCAGGAAAAGAAAAACTGGTATAAATATTTTAATACTAAATTTATTGAGACATCATGAGATTAATACAAGTTACCTTTGGCCTCTACAATTACAAGACATGCTCAAAGAGGTGGCCATAATCTTCCAGACATTTATTAGTACACGAACTGCTGGTTTGTTATGTTCTCTCTCTTTCTCTCCCTCTCTCTCTCTCTCTCTCTCTCTCTCTCTCTCTCTCCCCCCGATACACTCAGATATATTGTAAAGACACCAAGAACCAGAAAAACTAGTAGAATGCAGTAGTCATTATAAACTTTGCTGTGTTGGTTGGTGTCACTCACACCCAGAGTGGGTCTTCTATGTTCAGTAAGTCAGTCATCCACACACACCCAGAACTATGCTAAACCAATCTGCTAGGCATTTCTTGTTTAAGTTGACACTACCACTGTAGAATTGAGCAAATGGTTAAATATATTGACATTTAGGTAGGAATGAGGTTGTAAAGGAACAGGAAAATGCAACTATGGAATGCGCAAAAAGTAACACTTTAGTATTAAACTGGAATTGGAGTTAAGAGTGTGAACTTATAAATTAAAGGCTTTGCCCAATGAAATGTCCTACAAGCAGTAGTATCTCAGGAACAATAAGAATATCCAGTGGCCAGATATTGATTTATAAATGTTTTCTTCACCTAAAAGAACCAGGACTCCTTGGAGAAATGGTTAATTCCAGGAATAAATAGAGAAAATAATAAGGTCAGCTAGGAGTATGTTATTGAACTAAAATACAAGAAGTACTTAAATACTGAAGGAGATATGTCAAAAGACATGAGAACCAATTTGAAGAAGAATTAACTTGTTAATTTTTGACATAATATGACCATCAAAAATAATTATAGCAATTGAAACACACTGAATAAATACAACCTATGAGTACATGATGATATTTTTTAAATGTAGTGGGGATTCTTTTAGAAAAGTCTATCTAATGAAAAGAATGATAAAATTTGGACATGAACATATTACAAACACTCTACTGAAAATTGCCTCAATCAAGAATACCAAGAATTATCAATGGGCAAAGGTTTGAGGAATAAGACATTCACATAGTCTAAAAGTATCTCTTGATGTATTATTTACTAATTACAAAGGAGAAAGTTTCCTCTACAAGAAAAATCTGTTGGATATCACTTTAACAAAGTAATCTAAATTGAAATATCAAATAATGAGACAAAGTTACTTCATTATGTGATGTACTAAAGAGGACAAAACATCATCTATGTGTTATTTCTGTCACAGTTGTTTAACCTCCAATCATGAAAAAACAATCAGACTAATCCAAATTGATAGACATTGTGGAAAACAACTGGCCTGTAGTCCTCCAAAATGTCAGTTTCATGAAAACACAAATAAAAAGGGAAAATGAGTGTGGAGCTATTCTAAACTAAAGAGGTTAAATAGGTATGACAAGGAACTTTAATTCAAATTCTTTGGATGTTGGATCAGAAAGTAAAGATCTGTAAATGACATAGCTGAGACAATTGAGAAAATATTGTTATAGATTATATATTAGATATATCACATCAATGATAAAGTTTTTGAATGTGATAACTGCATTGCTGCTATACAGGATAATGCCATTTTTCTTAGAAAATTTACAGTGAGGATTTCAGGAGGGGATCGTCATGAAATATAAAACTTTTAAATTAAGCAGTAAATATGTATCATAGGGAGAAGACACATAAACTTCCTATATGTGTCTTTTTAAATTAATAATTACTAGATCTGGATAAAGGGTACATGGTACTTCATTATATCACCCTTGCAACTTTTGAGTAGGTTCAAAACATTTTAAAATAAAAGATTATGGGGCCAGGGATTTAGCTCAGTGGTTCCGGTGCCTGCCTTGCAAGAGCAAGGTCCCGAGTTCGATCCCCAGTACAAAAAAAAAAAAAAAAAAAAAAAAAACCTTCATAAAAAAAATAAAAGATTATGGAGAAAAAATATAGATAAGAAGTATATGCATTCTGCTAATGCCATCACTATCAGATGGTATGTGTGTTACAACAAAGCAAGTCTCAGGCTGTATTCTGCCACACTTAAAAAATTAATGACCAGGGAAAAAGTGTCATATAACCTGGTCTTCTATGTTACTAGAAGTCTTCCTTACCTATCTTAACTACTTGGCATTTTACATGGAAATTTCGTTTGGAAATGGGTGCACCAGTATTCTGACACCAGGATCAACAACTCAGTATCACATCAGAAAACAGATTCCCATATCCATAACTTACTGAGGTTGGGGGTAGAGAGTTGGCATCAGTGTGAACAACAAATCAGCCTTGGATCTGGGGAGTTTCTTTAAAGTTGTTAGTTGGCTGCACTGCCAGATCCTTGAATACAAAGGTGGGGGTTTCTGTACAACTTTCTACCCAACCACAAAATTTGAACTCTTCCAATTTCACCAATGAAAAAGTATTTCTTATTTTACTTTTAGACCCTATTTTGTACATTTAAATAGAAAAGTTTGAAGAATTTGGAGCATATCCTTGGAATAATAATATCTACCCTACGAATGTGGATCCCTGAATAAGAATACTTTAAATGTTAATTAACTGTATCTGGGTTATACATTAATATGAACTCATACCCATATCTTCATCATATTGTATATACCAAAGTGTTTTAAAGTAAATTATAGGCAAATTAATATAAGTTCAATGTCTTCCTTTCTGAAAGTAATTGTTGTTCATTTATTCATAAATTTATTCATTCATGTATTTATGAATAACCTCATTCAGTATTTAACACACACTTTTTTTTTTGGTACTGGGGATCAAACTCGGGTCCTTCTGCTTGCAAGGCAGGCACCAGAACCACTGAGCTAAATCCCTGGCCCAACACGCACTTATTGAGTGGTTCTGATGTACTTGATATTGTTCTGTATGTTAAAGAGGATACAAATAGAGATCAGACATACTGCTTGTCATCATGCCAGTGACAGAGACTGAAATGTATGATGTGCTAAGTCCTAAAAAGAAGGAGTTAGGGAATGTTTCTTAGAAAAGCTCACCTTTGCTCTGGTTCTTCAAGGGTAGGAAACAATCAACAGGTGAATAAGGCAAGGAAAGGCATTCCAGGGAGAGGACTGTTGATGTGTAAAGACACTTGACAAAAACAGGGTACAGCAAATTCAAAGAATGGCAAGTAATGTACTGTGGTTGGAATATATGCTGCATGAAAAATATGTCAGAAAAATAAATTGTAGTCAAACCATGATATTCTTTTTTGTACCATTTTAAGTCATTTGGATTTAATGCCTTTCTCAACCTCAAGTGTTATGCAAAATTGCCCATTTATAAGAATCATCTGGCAGTTGTAGAAAATGCAGATTCCTCTGCCTTGCCCATGAAAATTATGCCCCCAAAACTCTGGAATATCTTTGGCAAATACGGTTTTTAATAGGCTCCCCACACATGGAAAAATTTATAATAGAGCAAGTTTAGGAAATAACATAAAAATTTTATTTTCATTTTTGTATATTTGATATACTGTGCTTCCACAAGATATTTCACTTGAGAAACAAGATTCTGCTGATTTTTAATTTATATTTATTTTATTTCTGCAGATCACTGCTTTAGGCATCAGAAGGGGGATGCACTATATGAATTCATGTCTTAGAAATATAATTGGTACCAGTGTGAAAGGTATGTCAGGTAGTCAGAATAGAGGCAAAAGTTGAACGTAAGAGCTCATAGTCTGAGTAGAACATAAAGAGGACTTCAGTTCAGGTCTCAATAATGGGGATGAAGATGAGAAAACAGATTTGAGCTGTGTTTAGAAGGTAAAATCGATGAGGCTAGTTTTCATTGTCAGTGAAGAGTGAAATGAAAGAGATTCTGAGATGACTCCTAGGATTTTGCATTTGATGACCATGTTAGTGGTGAATTTATTACCTGAAAAAGGGAAAACAGGAAAGTGGCAGGTTAGAAAACTGAAAATAAATGTTTGGATTCAGGAAAAAGAGGTTGAAAATATAAATTTATTCATCATTCATTTCTAGACTTTGAGAGTATGTGAAACTGCAGAAAATGCTTTAAAAGAAAAACTTATAAATATTTTAATACTAAATTTATTGAGCCATCATGAGATTAATACAAGTTACCTTTAGTGTCTATAATTACAAGAATAGTTCACAGAGGTGACCATTAGATTCCAGACATTTATTACTATGGCGAACTGCTGCTTGGGTAACCTTGGTCATTGAGATTGCTGCACGTGCATGTTCTTTTTTTTTTTTTAATTTTATTTTATTGGTACATTTTAGGTATAAAATATAATGACATTCATCATTGGAAATTTGAATCTTTACATAATCTCTCTTGGTTCTTATTTCACCCCCTCCCCTGTCCTCCCTTCAATCTCTCCCTCCCTCCCCATTTACAAAGACTTTGTTTCCATTTTTTCATTTTCTCATATTAATTCCATTCCTTTCCTTCATTTCCCCTACCCCTCCCACTTCCCGTTCCCCTTTGCCCCTTTTCTTCCTATTTAACATTGTCTATTATACATTTTATTCCTTATTTACACTTTCAGTTTCTCATACTAGAGAAACTATTTGGTATTTATACATCTGTGTCCTGTTTATTTCACTTAAGAGTATGGCCTCAATGTGCATCCATTTAGCAATAAATGTCTCTAAGTTCTCATTCTTTATGGCTGAGTAGTACTCCATTTTATAAAAAAAAAACACATTTTCTTTATCCAGTCTCCAGCTGATGGGCATTTGGGCTGTTTCCAAGTATTAGCTATTACAAACTGTGCTGCTATGAACATGGGGGCACATATATCACTTTGGTATGATTCTTTTAATTCTTTGAGGAAGATCCCCAGCAGTGGAATAGCTGGGTCAAATGGGACTACCAGTCCTAGTTCTTTGAGGTATTTCCATACTGATTTCCACACTGGTTGCACCAGTCTACACTCCCACCAGCAGTGGAGCAGGGTTCCTCTTTCCCCACAGGCTCATGAGCATTTCTTACTGGTTGTTTTCATGACAGCAGCCATTCTTTCTGGAGTGAGGTGGAATCTCAGTGTTGTTTCGAATGACCAGTGATGTTGAACATTTTTTCATGTATTTATTTGCTATTTCTACTTCGTTGTGTGAGAAATGTCTGTTCATTTCAGATGCCCATTTT
>NW_004624803.1:180387-204106 GCF_000247695.1 Heterocephalus glaber | reverse complement strand
CTTTCTGATTTCATTTTTTCCAAATCCCCTTTTGTTGCCAGTTCAGTGGGTCCAGGTGGTTGAGTATCAGAGTGTTTCATCTCATTTCCCTTTGCGGTTGCTGTAGGTGATCTGAAAGTCTGGCTTTGAGACTTATTTACATGTTTTCTCATTTCTACTGTGGCGGGGGGGGGGTGCTGTTGGCCCCTGCAAGGATACCTCCCCTGAGCTGGGAGAGGTAGGACAGGGGCCAGGAGCAGCGGTAGCGATGGTGGCCCAAAAGCCCTTTCCTCTGGGCTGGGATCAGCAGGAGGGATGGTGGCTGGGAAGCCCCTTCCTCTGGTGCAGGAGCAGTGGGACAGTGGCTCAGAAGCCCCTACCTCTGGGCCCGGAGTGGTGAGACTCAGTACCATGGTCTGGTGGTTCAGTGTTGGCGGGCTGATTTGGCGTGTTCCACGTGACTCATGACCTCGGTAGGGTGTGTGCAGACCTCCCTGTCTGAAGTGGGTGCACATGCATTTTCAATTTCTTCTCTAAGGCCAACAGTGTAGTAGATTTTCTGCAATATGCAGCATTCTTTAGGGTTCCCCATAGATAAACGTGTGCAAGTGTTAAATCAAGAGAACACTCACCTTATACAAGTTTTTCTTTTCCTGAAGTGTGTATACATTTTTGGTGGACTTTTATGTAATTATATATGTCTTACATATATACAATCAGATGAATAAAAATGATCAATATCAGATTTTTAGAAAGCATGTGTATGCATTTTTCTGGGGAGATGAATCCAGATTGTACCTGATTTTTAAAAAGATCTTTGACGCCAAAATACATACAAACAATTGCTTTAGGCAGTGGCTCAAAGTAAACTTATACAAATTTTCGTATTTTTTTTTCACTTGGGTTATTCCATCCTTAGTTAAGTGTATGAAAACTCTTTTCAATTTTTTCCCAGAAAAGAGGCATTATAAAGGCCTAATTATCATATTATATAAATGTAAAGCATAGGTTTTGAATAATGATCTTTTTTATAAAACTCATTAGTATTATTGCTGCCTGTAGTTACACCAGGGATTTCTTGCTATGTGTCTTGAATGTTTGAGATTACTTGGGAAAAGAATTAAGGATAAACATTATAGCATGTTCCTTAAATCATAACAAAATTCGATGTTGTCATTTAATAATTACTCTGAATTACAAAGAAGAGATGCTTTTAGGGTAGGCTTAATCATAACTTAGGAAAGAGTAGAAGAGCTTGCTTAATTCTATATTTTAACTATGAAAAAAGTAAGTCCCTGGAAATATTCTCCATCCTCTTCTATTGAGAAGATTTTCTTTTTACAGTTTTTATTTTTTAATGTATTTGTTAAAAGAGATGCTACTATACATTTATTGTAAGTTCATCACAAGCAATTTTCTGCAATAAACTTGAATGTATTTAAAGCTTAATATTTATATTTAAAAACAAAAGGAAATATGACTTCTAGTGTTTCAAAAACTCAAGAGTTCCAGTATCTGTTGATAGGAAGAAAGTATACTTTATTTTGTCTCCTGCCACTGAATGCAACTAAAATCCCTGGAAAATTTGAGTGGAATAACTTTCTGGGACATCTGAAAAGTTATTGATAGGAAGAACATTGGGGAAACAAACCAGAATAGAAATAACAATCTGACCCTGTTACTAATTTCTTTTTCACTTCTATAGCTTCTGATTTGGAGTCAAATGCACTGTATATCCTAGAATTATACCACATGTGGTTCAACGGAAGCCTTCTGTTTCTTGTCTGAGTCAGGAAGGAGGATGACTAAAATTCAAAAAGAGTGATGTATGTCGTGTATATTTTGCCATCCTGGCTGGGCCAATAATCATTGCTGGTGTTACAACTCTATGACGGTGACATATCAGCAGACACACAGGTCCTTTAAACTCTGAGAATGGAAAAATCCTCTTACCAGAAGAATGGTGGTTGAAAGAGTGGAGGGAAAGCCTGTTACTTACTTTCTATTTTCCTGTCACTTGGCCCTAGAACCAGATGCAGGGGATTTGTGACAAAATATTGGAAAACAACAAGAATAAAACACTTTCTAGTGTGATCCCCAAGAACACAATTTTGTGAGATTCAGACCAGAGGTGAGACCAGGAAGCAGAAGGAACTTGAGAATTGGATCCTGTAAAGTTGCTAATGAATTCTGCACTCATGTCCAAATTTTGCAGCATTGATGTGATAATACAGATGACAACAAAGGTCTCATACTGCCTCCTGGGTGGCAAGCACAGTGAATAGATATGAGTAAATTGCTGAAGCTTTGGAAACTGAACTTACATTGGAACCACAGTCAAATGAATGAATGTAGGGAATCACTTCTGATTGATTCAAAGCCCTGAGGACCCTTAAGGACACAACCTCACCATCTAGCACATGCATACAATGGGACACACATATGTAAGCATGACTTAGCATGGACTACCACACATGCATTATGTGGTTATGTAAGGACATAATAATATAAGGCTGTGTAGCAGCCTATATAAGGACCAAGGAACAAAGATTTTTACTCTTGGTATTGTTGCTAATGTCAGCTCCACATGTTTTCTTTACTCTGGGGACCTCATCTGTGAAAATACCCCTTCAACACCCCCCCCATCCTGACAAAGTACATTGAAATATGTGGCCTGTTCTTAAATAATTCAATTACTTATAAAAATTTCCCTAAGTAGGAACTTCTGAAAAACTGCTCCTCCATAACGGCAGTGGAGACACAGACAAAATTGTCAAAATCATTTTTTTCAGAACTCTGAAAATTATAGAAAGGTTAGCATCAATCTGAGGTGTGTTTGTATAGGAAAAACAGGTTTATCCTGATAAGGACAGTAAAATTTGTAGCATTTTAACATATTTTTTTGAAAAACACCTTTCTCCCTAGTTCTATATTAGCCTTAGAAACTAAGTCTTGCAATCATGGTAGCTATGAAAATCAGCAGCCTAGAAATCACTGGAGGAGGAATATTGGGTTTGGAGCTCCCCAAGAAGCCCTATTGTTGAAAACCATCATTACTCTACTTACATGGCAGCTCCCTAGAATTCCCACTCACAGAAGTTGTATTTGTCTTACCAAACTCAAGATTTCTCAGTGGAAACAGTCTTTTGCCTGAGAGGATATGTTGAAAATAATCATAGATAATTGATTAACAGCATAGCTTCCTGGCATCATGATAATTAAGGCAAAGAAAGCAGGTGAAAAAACTTAAAAAGAAAACGTGGGGAATGACATGACTCTAAGTGGATTTGAACAGTTCCCAAATAGTCTTGGGACAGACCATACAAATATGTAGGGCTGTGCACGTGCTTACGGAAGATCTGAAAAGGCCCTAATCTCACATCTCTGTCTGCCCTTGAGGATCCACGCAAGAAGTAGTTGAAAACTAGGAGGGAAAAGTAAGATGTCTGCCTGAGAGTTGGAAAGATGCTCCCAAATACACACACAGAGTCACTCAACAAAGAGTAGGAGAGATATTGTTTCAAACAATTTAAGGAAATCTCTGTACAATTACTATATAACCATGAAGCTACCTAAGCAGAGATTTCAATACCCTCACATGACGAAAACATAGGCTTTACAGAGTTAGATTAGGAAAGTCACAAATAATAATAAAAGTAAAAGCAAGCATCAAAAATAACAAACTCTGGAGGAGGGTATTGTAGAGAAATGCAAAAGCTCAAGATGGCAGTACTTTGGTTTACACTGTGGGGTGAAGGAGATTTGGGAGAGAATGAGTTCTGGGTCAACAGAACTCCAGCACAGGCACATCTCCTTATACCCCAATGTGAACAACTTCTGTAGTCGAGATCAATGCTGGCTAGAGTGAATAACTTATATAGCCAAGGTTGTTACTGGCATAGGGCCACCTTTGTGTATTTTGGTATAAATGTAGACTAAGCAGCTGAGAATTGCTTCTAGAGGGAGTCTAATAGACTGAGGACTACAGAGAATTTGCAGCAGCAACTAAGAGCAGCTGGGAGCCACAAGGGCTGGCTAGCAGCCTAAGGACTGCTGTGAGTGTCCAGCGACTGGGAGCCGGGAGAGCAGCTAAACAGGTGGACTACCAGTTAAGCAGCTGAATAAAAGATGTTTAACCTAGTCTACAGTTCTGTGTCTCTGTTTTGATCTGCCTAAATCTCAAGTGAACCTCCCTGGTCTGAACTGGTGACATGGCAAGGATGTGATTTGCAGAATGACTTCATTATATCATTTAACAAATGCAATTTTCAACAATGGCAAAAAAATCATGAGACATGCAAAGAATAGAAAAAGAAGGCCTACACATAGGGGAAAAGTCACTATATATAAACTATCCATGAGGAGGCCTAGATGTTGTACATATGGGGTAAAGACATTAAATCAACTTTAAATATACTCAAAATACCAAACTCCATAATTTGTAAAGAATTAAAGAGGTACATAACATACAAAGAGAAATAAATTACTAATAATAAACTAAATAGAAATTACTATGAGCCAAATAAAAATTACAATAATGGAAGTGAAAACAGAACTAAGCAGGCTCAAAAATACATTTGGGAGTGCAAAAGAACAAGGCAGTGAACTTGAAAACAGATTCAGATTATTCAAGGGAAAGGAAAAGAATGAAGAAAAAATTAACAGAGCCTCAGACAAATGTAAGACAACAATAGATATATGAACATCCACATTATGGGAATAAATGGAGGAAAACAAGGTTAGAAAATATTTCAAGGCCCTTAATTTTCCCAATTTGATGGCAATCATTAATCTGTACAACTAAGAAGCTCAGTGTAGTAAAAGTGTATGTATGAGTGTTTTCATCATGAATGTATGCTGGCCTTCACAAATGCTTCCTTTATATCTATTGGTATGATCTTATGGGTTTTGTCCTTTATTCTTTTAATATGATGTGGTAAGATGATTAATTTTCACATGGTTAATAAACTTTACATTTCAAAGATAAATTCTATTTGGTCATGGACTTCTACTTTTCTAATAGTAGATTTTTATATAGTCAATTTTTTTTTACTGGCTGTATGACCTTACGACTATTTCCATAGATTTTAAATGGTTGACTTTTTAAGTAATTTTCAACAAATATGAATGTTTTACTGGGAACACAGTCTGAGGAGCTCCTTATGCATCATTTTGTCTCAATTTATTTTTGACAAGAGGCAAAAGCAACGGAGAAAAGATAGACATGTCAACAAGTGGTGTTGGAAAAACTGAACATCCATGTGCAAAAAACAAGTTATACCACATACCTTATACATAAATTAACTGAAAATTATATAGACAGGAATATAAAACATGAAACTCTGAAACATTTAAAAGAAAATATGGGTTTGGGTTAGTTAGAATTTTTAAGCAAGATAGCAAAATCATGATCCATTACAAAACACTAATTTGATTTTACCAAAATTAACTTTTTTCTCCATAAAATGGATACTTTTAAGACATTTAAAAAACAGTTCAATGCCTGGAAAAAGTATTTAGAAATCTAATATCCAAAAAAGCACTTTTATGTCTGGAATACAGATATTCCTCTTTTAAAGACCGACCTGTTTAACGACAATTCAAACATACTATCTGCTGCTGGGACTTATGACCCATGTTTGTTTTGGTTTTTTGTGGGGAGTTTTTGGTACATTTCTATACATCTTGCTTATAGAACCTCAATGTCTTTTTTTGTTCAGTACACCTTGTTTGCACAACACTGTAATTTTTAGTGATGGTAAAATATAGTTTTATGTTCTGTTATACATTACAATACCGCATGTAAGAGTTGTGCAAATAAAAGCAGTCATCAAGTTGGAGTTTCCTTTGACCATTTGTTTGTTCTGAATATTGTAATGTGCATACTACATACAATTCCTCATTTAGCAACCAATTGATTTAACTACCTAGTCACAGATGTAACTCCATCATTAAATGAGGAATGTCTGTACAAAACCTCTCAAACTCAATAATAAATCAAACCAACAAAACAATGTTCAGATGACTCTAACAGACAAATAACCATGGAAAAGATGCTCAACATAATTATCCATCAAGGAAATAATGAATTTAACCCAAAATGTGACATCGCTGCACACCAATCAAAATGGGAAAAAAATCTCTGAAAATACTTAGGATGAACACCAACTAGGGACTTATCCTTTGCTGATGTTAGTGCAAAATGTTATAGCTATGTTGGAAAACAATTTCTCAGAAACTTAAAGGCACAATTACCATATGGCTCAGAAATCCCACTAAATATTTATCTTGAAGAAAGGAGAAGTTCTATTTAAAAACTTGTAAAAGTGCTGGTGAGAGTGTGAAGAGTTTGAAATTTTCATATACTGACTGTAGAAATGTAAAAGCATGCTGACACTTGGAAAAACAGTATGGCAGTTTCTTAGTGTATTATTTACTTTCTCATTGCTGAGACAAAAAGAGGAGAGGTTCATTTTGGCTTGTGTTTCAGTCCACACTCAGCTGGCTCCAAGGTAGGGTAACATGGCAGAATGCAGGATAACACGGCAGAAGAGAAACATCTCATGGTGGAGATGAATGGTGGAGGGAAGCAGAGAGAGCTCAATGGAGTAGGGAGGGAGATACGCCTTCCAGGTCATGCCCATAGTGACCTACCTCCTCTGACCAGGCTTTACCTCCAGACGTCACATTTAGCTATAAACTCATCAGTACACTAATCCACTGATGGATATCATGCTCCCATGATCCAATCACCTGCTCAAAGCCCTACCTATGAGCACATGAGTTTTAGGGGAACACACAGATATAAACCGTAACACTTGGGAAGTTAAAGAGTTATCATCTTACTCAGCAATCTACTCCTATGTTTAAACCCAGAGATGGAGATGTGAACTCAGTGGTAAAGCACTTGCCTATCACATGGTACCAGGGGCTGAATCCAAAGCCTCTGCACTTCACTACATCCTAAGCCCTTTTAATTTATTTTTTTATTTTGAGCCAGGATATCACTAAATCACTAAGATCCCCAGGCTTGGCTCAAACCTGTGATCCTCCTGTCTTGCCCTCTCAGAGTGCTAGGACTACAAGCGTGCACCACCATGCCCAGGACTCCAAATTTCTTTTAAGAAATAAATAGAATGGAGAAACAAATGATAGTACAACAAGTAAAAGATTTGAACTACTGATCTGTGAAACAGCATGGAAGAATCTCAAAGACATTATGTTAAGTGAGAGCAGTCAGTTTTAAAAGGTTAAATATTTTGTATGAATTCATTTATGTGGTGACATTTCAGAAAACATAAAATGATGGGAACAGAACTATAAGGAAGACTCAATGGCTTCCAGAGTTTAGGGGCAAGAAAATACTTTGACTACAAAGATACAGTATAAAAGAAGTTTTTCAGGTGAGAGAACTGTCTTGTATACTAATTGTTGTGATTACAAAAATATCCACGTGCTAAATTCTGAGCTACAACAAATAGCTAGTTTTATAGTATATATTTTAAATTTTTTTAACATTTAAAACAACAATTCTAAATTTTAAACTGGAATATTTCATACATCAGGGGCCAAAAGTCTATGAATCTGAATTATACTAATTGATGATTAATATAATTTATTGCTCCAGCAAAGTTAATGATGCTTCCAGTACTTTGCAATATAATGTACTAAATATGCAAACATTATTTGAACATAATCCCAAGGGTATTTTTCAGATTGTATCCTCGCTTTGTGTTTCCTTGTTCTTAGTAAAGTTAAAGCTGAATATCTTCCTATTGATGTCTGATATCAGGAATTTACAATTTTGTTTTAAATGTTTACCTTCTATTGACTGAAGTAATATTTTTCAAAATTTTCAGACGGGGTCTTGCTAAATTGCCCCCTTTGGCCTCAGACTTGAAATCCTCCTTCATTAGTGTTCCAAGTAGCTGGGATTACAGGACAGCACTACTGAATCCAGCTCCAAAATTATTTATTTAAGCAGAGAAAGCAGGGGAAGTTTGGGAAGTAAAATTGATATGTTAAAACAGACAAACTTATTTTTACATGAAATTTTATTTTAATTAATTTATTTACTTATTTACTTTTCCAGAACTGGGGGGTTAAACCTGGAGTACTCTACCACTGAATAACATCCTCAGCCTTTTTTATTTACTTTGAGACAGGGTCTCTCTAAGTTGCCCAAGCTGGTCTTGAACTTGTAATCCTCCTAACTGAGCTTCTCAAGTAGCTGGGATTACAGGTGGGCACACCACACCCGGCTAAATATCAGGTCTGTGATGAGAGCCTAAAAACTGTTTCTTTAAAATGATTCCACTGTGATTCTGATTAGATGGTCAGCAGACCACAATTTGAGAGATACACATTTATAGTTTAAAAATATTTTTTTAGATATAGTTTAAACATATTTCATTTATTTTAATTTTTTTTTCTGGTACCTGGGATCAAACTCAGGACTTTGAGCTTTCGAGGCAGGTACGGACACCACTGAGCTAAATCCCCGGACCTTAAATCCTCATTTTATAAGATGATTGTTACTTATAGCAATTTTTATTAGATTCCTTTGGAGGACAAATCTACTGAAATTTCAAGATTAATTTCATATATTATTCCTACATATAAGTGCTTGTCCTCCCAAATAAAGGACCCAATTCAGTACAACATTCAAGGATGTATGAGTATTGTTTTATGCACAGTGAAGTATCCTTTGGAGCTGTAAATAAGACATAAACCTATCTCATTATAAAATCTTCTATTGCTATAAATACCCCGCCTTGGTAATTGTACACTGTGATTTAGCATTCTCCACCTTATGTCACTTCTCCTTTGCTGTTTTCTAATTGCAAATGTTTTTTGCTATAATCAACTGATTAATTAGTTGTTTAGAAACAAAACAATGAGAGTCAGCACAAATTCTGTTGGAAGATAAAATTATAACAAACTTAGTTTTAAAGATCTCATTGGATTATATTTTTGAATGAGGCAACATCTCACTGTATAAAATGCAGTGAGTATTCCCATTAACTGGGCAGAGGAGGTTGGCTTTATATGCAGAAAAGCCAGAAGAGAGAAGAAACAGGGAGCAATAACTGGTTCCTTACTGACTCAAGTTGATGAGAATCTCCTCTTTTATTTACAACATTTTAAAAAAATTGGTCCTACTCAAAGTTCAGTTTTATTATGCACTACTTAGCACAAATCACTCCATTCTCTTTTGATTTGGTCTGCCAGGGCCTAGGGCAGGAGGTCAGTACAAAATAATGGCCTCCTTTAACTTCATTTAATAGTTCTATCTTGACACATGCCCAGATGTGTGTTACCAGTTCATTTGACCATTAATCCTGATATGACAACTTCACTAGATTAAAAAATGACTAGCAGATTAGTAAAGGGTCTGTCTGGGTGGGTCATGGAGGCATGACCTTGGGTAACATACAGGAACACTCACCCATTCCTTCCTTCTCTGCTTCCCAGCCTCCATAAACAAAGCAGCTTTGCTCTGCCACACCATCTCACCATGATGTTTCTGCTTTGGGTTCAGCTGACCAGGGACTGAATCTTCTGTGAAGTGAACCAAGTTAAATTTCTTCTCCTTTAAATCGTGAGTGTCAGGTATTGTGTCCTACCAGTGGGAGAGAAAATATAGTTCAGAGACATTGATTTTTCAGTCCCCAGTTTCCATACATCTGTACATTGGGACCAGACTTCTGACATTGTTTCTATGTCTAAAATTCTGATTCTCTGATTTGTTTTAGAAAAAGTTAAATTGTCCCTTAAAACATTTCATTCAAAATATTGCTGCCGAACTCTAAACAAAGTATATTTATTTAGCAAACTATTCTTTTCAAACTCTCAGAAATGATAATCTACAATTTGAAATAGCCAAAATAAATTAAGAAGTCAAGTCTTATAAATCCTATAAAACCATATAAAATTTTATATTCAAATTTATTAAACAGTCCCATTTCCCTCATCTAGTAAAACTTACTTGTTGGCCTTAATAAATCTTTTTATGTCTCAGCAAAGTGAGAAATAATACTGTATTGGCATAAGTCTGCCCCAAGGCTAAACCATTTATTAATTTTCTTTACAATAAAAAACAAAAATTCCTCCTATTTTCAACCAAAACTCTTATTCAAGCATGAGATTTGAGATGTGAGTTAGAGCTATCAATTATGCCTATAGGAAATTATGATCTTAAAACTCTGGTAGACTGTTCCCTTAAGACATGGCCCTGAAGTGTTGATATGGTTACCAAGGCAAGAAAATTGTTGGTTATTATCAAGAAATTCTGTAGAAAGTAAACATATTTTTCATTTGAATCTACAGACTCACTGAAAATATTGTTTAAAATTATAGTCACTACACTTAACAACATTAGAGCTAAGGAAGAACCTCTAAAATGAGAATAAGGAAAGATATCCATTATTGTGGGTAATGACTAAAACAGACTAAAACAAATGTGACTCTTCCAAGATGATGGCTGAGAACAGAGAAATAAATTTTTGAAATGGGTAAAATGATGAGATGTCTCAGAAGTGGGTAATAATTCTTGAAACATAGAAGAAATAAAAATGATAATGAATATTTATGGAATATTTGCTGTGGGCCAGACACTTTTCTCACAACTATAGGTACATTCTCATTTATTCATAAAAATTCTAGGGAGCAGAATCCATTGTTAGAAACACTTTGAAGATTATGGGGCTAAAATACAGACATACTTAAGTAAATTGTTTGTGCTAACAGAGCCAGAATGTAACTTAGAGATTCTGTGTCCAGGATCTGTTTAAACACTGTATTATGTTGTATATTATTAAAAGATTAAAGTAAATGCTACACTATCCATTATTTATTTACTTATTTATCACTCTATAAGAAATTTTGAGCTGATATTATGTATAGGGAACTGTGCATGGTACTGGGGACATAAAGATCAACAAAATAGAATGGAATATAAATAAATGAAAGTTTTCAAGCCAGCTTGATGCACAGTGTGAAGAGAGCATGGCTTGTTCCTAAAACTGAAAATTCTTATATCTGTAAAACTTGATCAGAATATATATGTGGCAATGGGGAGAAAGAGAAGTGATAGGAAAAATGATTAAAGAGATAAGATTAATCATATCATAAAAAATAGTATGAGAGTTTAATAAATGTGGAATTTTGACACTGGTGGGGCACAGAAGAGAGAGGTACCAAGTCGCTGGGAGTCCAACCCCATCCAGCCCTTGCCAAGCACACTGGTGGGGACCAGCAAGAAGGTAAGGACCCCTCGCCAATGTCCACACCCACAGCAACCATCCACCTAGCAGCGCTGGTGCCTGCAGAACCCTGACCACCACCTCTAGCCTCTTGGCTGTCCCGCTACCTGGTTCCACAAAACAAAGACACAGGGGACACCAGACCACCACACTGGGTAAGATGGAGGGATCATCACCTACCATCGGAACCTGAACTATCTTCAGAGGAAGGGCAGCTGGAACCTGCACTAAAAGCTTACAGAGTTCAACCATACAGGAGAACAGGGAGCTCAACTTGGGAACTGCCACCAGAAATCTACCTGAATCCCATGGGGCTGTGACTGACTTGCTGAGACTCACAGACATATCTGCACATTGCTACCCACTTTGTCTATTGTGATAGCAGAGATGTACCCTGAAGGAGACCCTTCATTTTCATTTTTATTTTTTATTTCCAAAATTATTATTATTGGAGTTTTTTCTCTTATTTTTAACTTTTTTGCTATCTTTTCAAATTTTTAGTTTTCTCTTCTTTCTTTTCCTTTCTTCTATCTTTCCTTTCTATCTCTCTCTCACACTCTCTCTCTTGCTGTCCCACATTGTTCTTCATCTCCCTTGGTATTCCTTTTCTGGCCCTAATTGGGATTTCTTCTTTATTTTTCTTTTATTATCTTTTTCCTTCTCTCACATGTGTCCTCTGGCCTCACTGCTAACCTTCCCCTATTCTTTTACCTATCTATCCCTCCCCAACTCCTTCTAATTCCCGATCTCAAAGGGTAAAATTGCTAGAAGAGTTTATTCACTATAAACTATAAAAAGTTTATTCATATGTCAGGTTGGTCCTCGATTTTCATTTAATTCACACAGTTAAAGGTGATAGATTAATAACTTTCACAAATTGTCATTTTCTAAGATGTACTTGATGCTATTGTGCTGCCGATTGTATCACTTGGGCTAAGGTGTTGTGATTGATCTAGTCGGTGGTCCTTCCTGGTATAATGAAAATGAGATAGCCTCAGAGACTCAAAACCTAAGGACCAGCTATATCTGGAAGACACCTCTGAGAAGCAATCATTCCATAAGGGTTCTAATTACAAGCAACAAGGATGCTTACAATAAGAAATTTTGAAGTATCAACCTGGGAATTAAACCAAGGACAGTACCAAAAACAAAAATGAGAAGACATTTAAGCAAGGCACAAAGTCAGACTTCCACCCCACCAAGGGTAAACTCTGGGGGAAACGAGGTGAAAAAGTCTGATAATCAACCAACTGGACACCCTGAACTGATAGCACAGGAAGTAACAAAACAGATGAATGAGAATCTGCAAAAATTCAAAGCAGAAATAATTGCCCAGATAACTACAGAGATGGTGAGCAGAGTGAAAGACATGATTAGAGACTATAGAAGACAAAGAGATAAAAAAATAGATGAGCTCAGAAACATGCTGGAAGCCATAAATGCCCAGCATAAGAAAGAAATGGAAACCACGATCAGCCAGCATAAGAAAGAAATGGAATCTATGAAACAGATTCAAAAAGATATTCAGGAGATTGAAAACTCCATTGAAAGTATGCACAGCGGATTAAAGGAATCTGAAGATAGACTATCACATATAAAAGACAGGATTGCGGTTAAGGACAATGAAAACAGAGATTTCTTAAAAATAATGAAAGACCATGAAAAATCAGTCCAGCATCTGCTAGATGATGCAAACAAGAATAACATCAGACTCATAGGAGTCCATGAAAGAACAGGAGAAAGTACAATTGATGTTAAAAAAAACTTCACAGAAGTAATAGTAGAAAACTTCGCAGACAGAGGTAGAGAATTGGACATACAGATAAGTGAGGCATATAGAACTCCAACTAGCCACAATCAAAAAAATCTACACCTAGACATATAATAGTAAGGATCCCAGAAACTCAACAGAAGAGCAAAATCCTACAGGCAGTAAAAGAAAAGAAACAAATCACCTACAAAGGAAAGCCCATCAGAATCACAGCAGACTTCTCAACACAAAACCTCAAGTCAAAGACAAACTAGAGTGAAGTATTTCAAGCCCTAAAAGAAAATAACTTCCAACCTAGGCCATTTTATCTTACAAAATTATCATTCAAAATTGATGGAGAAATTAGATACTTCCACAACAAAGAATAACTGTGAAATTGCATGAACACCAAACCAGCACTCGAAGCAATTCTAAACACGTTCTTAGAAAACACAATGAATGTGACAACTCCATGATGCCCAAAAGAGGGAAGCCACCAGGCAAGGTAAGAAACTAAGGGGAAAGGGTAAAAATAAGAAATAGAAGAGCAAACAAAAGTAAAACATCATGACAAGGATGAGTCAATATCTATCAATGATAACCAACATTATTAATGGCCTCAATTCACCAAGAAAAAGAAATAGACTGGCAGAATGGATTAAGAAGGAAAATCCAACAATATGTTCTATACAAGAGACACACCTGACTCAAAAACTATTCATAGACTGAAAGTAAAAGGATGGAAAACAGTTTTCCACACCACGGGAAACCAGAAAAAAGCAGGGGTAGCAATCTTATTTGCAGACAAAGAAGATTTCAAAGCAAAAGTAATTATTAGAGACAAAAATGGTCACTACATCCTTGTGAAGGGAACAATCCAAGATGAAGAGATGACAATTATGAATATATATACACCAAATACAAATGCCCCCAACTATATAAAACAAATACTAATGGACACAAAAAACCAAATAAGCAGTAACACAATTGCACTGGAGGACCTCAATACCCCACTGTCAAAAAGAGACAGATCATCTAGACAAAATATTAACAATGAAATTCTAGAACTGAATCAAGCTATTGAACAAATGGACTTAAAAGATGTTTACAGAGTGTTCCAACCCACAAAATCAGAATACACATTGTTTTTGGCTGCACAAGGGTCATTCTCTAGAATAGACCACATGCTAGCTCATAGGACATGTCTAAGTAAATGTAAAAGAATTGAAGTTACCCCCTGTATATTATCAGACCATGCAATAAAATTGGAGATCAATAACATAAGAAACCTCAAAACCACCACAAACACATAGAAACTGAATAACACCTTCCTGAACAACCAATGGGTCACAGAGGAAATGAAAGAAGAAATTAAACAGTTTCTACAAGCATATGAAAATGCCAGTACAACATACGGGAATCTAAGGGACACAATGAAAGCAGTTCTTCGCAGGAAATTCATAGCAGTGAATGCCCATATTGGGAAAATAGGGAGAACTCAAATAAATAACCTAATGCAAAATCTGAAGCTCCTAGAAAAAGAAAAGCATAACAAATCCAAAGCTCATACAAGAGAAGAAATTATAA
Organism: Heterocephalus glaber; assembly: GCF_000247695.1. Next base: position 189,526 of record NW_004624803.1, on the reverse strand, counting down.
AGATCAGAGCAGAAATCAATGCAATGGAGACTAAGAGAATGATACAAAAAAATCAATGAATCAAAGAGTTGATCTTTTGAAAGAATAAATAAAATCAATAAACCTTTAGCCAACCTTATCAAACAAAGGAAAGAAAAGGCTCAAATCCATGCAATTAAGAATGACAAATGTGAAGTCACAAAAACATCCAACAGAAATCCAGAGGATCATCAATACCTACTTCGAGATCCTGTACTATAATATAATAAAATGGAAAACACAGAAGAAATGGACAGATTCCTAGATACATATGAACTGCCAAAGTTAAATGAAGAAAATATAGAAATTCTAAACACCCCAATTACAATGAGTGAAATTAAAAACGTAATAAAAAATTTACCAACAAAGAAAAGCCCAGGTCCTGATGCTTCACTGCTGAATTCTATAGGATGTTTAAAGAAGTACAATTGCCATTACTCTTTAAACTCATCAAGGAAATTAAAAGGGAAGCAAGGCTTCCAAATTCACTCCTGGAAGCCAGTGTTACTTTGATTCCAAAACCAGAGAAAGACCCAACCCAAAAGAGAACTACAGGCCAATCTCCCTAATGAACACAGATGAAAAAATCCTCAACAAGATACTGGCAAACAGAATACAGAGGGTCATTAAGAGGATCATACACCCTGACCAAGTCAGTTTTATCCAGGAACAAGGACAAAAACCATATGATCATCTCAATAGATGCAGAAAAGTCATTTGACAAAATCCAACACTCATTCATGATTTAAAAAAAACCCTACAGAAAAGTGGAATAGAAGGTCTTTATCTCAACCTGATTCAGGCTTTCTATAAAAAACCAACAGCCAACATCATACTAAATGGTCAAAAACTAAAACCTTTTATGCTAAAATCAGGAAAAAGACAAGGATGCCCACTATCACCTCTCCTGTTCAATATAGTTCTGGTAACATTAGCCACACCAATTAGAAAAGAGAAAGAAGTAAAAGGAATGAAGATAGGAAAGGAAGAATTTAAACTGTCATTATTTGCTGATGATATGATACTTTACATAGAAGACCCAAAAAACTCTGTGAAAAGACTTGTGGACTTAATTGACAGATTCAGTAGAATATCGGGGTACAAGGTCAACACTGAAAAAGCAATAGCCTTCTGATAACAGACTCACTGAGAAAGAAATTTGGGAAACAATTCCTTTTTGCAATTGGATCCAAATAAATGAAATATCTAGGAATCACTCTAACAAAGGAAGCAAAAGCCCTGTACACTGAAAACTACAGCACTCTGAAAAAAAGAGATCTAAGAGGATATAAGAAAATGGAAAGACATCCCTTGCTCCTGGGTAGGAAGAACCAATATAGTGAAAATAGCCATACTTCCAAAGCTACTATATAGATTCAATGCAATCCCGATTGAAATTCCAACAATGTACTTCAGAGAACTAGAGAAAAAAATCCAAAAATTCATTTGGAACCAGAAGAGACCTAGAATAGCAGAAACAAATCTAGGCAACAGAGACATGGCAGAGGTTCTCACAATCCCCAACCTGAAACTATACTACAAAGCTACTGTGATAAAAAAAACCAGCATGGAACTAGCAAAGGAAGAGATCTGAGGATCAGTGGAATAGGTTAAAAGACATAGAAATAATTCCAGACATACTCAGCCATCTCATCTTTGACAAAGGAGTCAACCACCATCATTGGAGGAAAGGTAGCCTATTTAATAAATGGTTTTGGAAAAAACTGGATTTCAACCTAAAGATTAAAAGTAGCCCCATACCTATCACCGTGCACTAAACTAAGATTGAAGTAGATTAAAGATCTAAATATTAAAACAGAAACACTAAACTTGATGGAAGATAAATTAGGAAGAACTCTTGAAGACATTGGCAGAGGAAAAGACTTTATGAACAAAACCTCAGTAGCACGGGAACTAGCACACAGAATCAACAACTGGGATCTCACCTTATTTAAAAGCTTCTGCACTGCAAAAGAAACCACCAACAGAGCTAACAGACAACCTACAATGTGGGAAAAAATTTTAGTATCTTTACCTCAGACAAAGGACTACTATCTAGAATATATAAAGAACTGAAAAAAATCAGATCCTCCAAATTCAAGGACCCAATTCAAAAATGGGCATCTGAAATGAACAGACATTTCTCAGACAAAGAAGTAAAAGCAACAAATAAATATAAGAAAAAATGTTCAAAATCACTGGTCATTGGAGAGATGCAGATGAAAACAACCCTGAGATTCCACCTCACCCGAGAAAGAATGGCTGCTACCACAAAATCAACAAATAACAAATGCTGGCAGGGTTGTGGTGAGAAAGGAACCCTTCTCCATTGCTGGTGGGAGGGCAGTCTGGTGCAATCCCTGTGTAAATCAGTATGGAGATACATTAAAGAACTAGTACTAGAGGTCCCATTTAACCCAGCTACTCCCTTGCTGGGTATCTTCCCAAAACAATTGAAAGAATCATACCACAGTGATATTTGTCCACCCATGTTTATAGCAGCACAGTTTGTAGTAGCTAAAGCTTGGAAACAGCCCAAGTGCCCATCAACTGGAAACTGGATAAAGAAGATTTGGGTTTTTTTATAAAATGGAGTACTACTCAGCCATAAAGAATGAGAAACTAGAGTCATTTATAGCTGAATGGATGCCTGTTGAGGCCAAACTCTTAAGTGAAATAAATAGAACACACATGTGTAAATACTGAATATTTTCTCTAGTATGAGAAACTGAAAGTGTAAATAAGGGTTAAAATAATTAAAATGAATAATTGATAACTTGAAATAAGAGGAAAAGTCTAAAGGGTTAGGGGTTATGGGAGGGGAAGGGGAAATGAAAGAAGGGAAAAGAAAATTCATGAGAAAAGAAAAAAAAAGGAAATGAAGTCTATGTAAATAGGGAAGGGTGGAGGGGGTGAGGGGCCCACAGGTAATGGGGAAAAAATAAGAACCGAGATACGTCATGTACAGGTACAAGCACCCAATGACAATGTAAACGTATTGTACACCTAAAATGTACCAATAAAAGAACTTAAGAATAATAAAAAAAAACTTTTGTCCTTAAAACAGTAATTCATTATCACCCAGAGATCTAGAAAAATGCAGATCTCTATACCTGGACACTCTGATTTAGTCCATCTGGCATAGAACCCAGAGAACTTCATTGTAATGATACCTTAAGTGATGTTCATACATCACAACATAGAACGTGATACACACAAAACTGAAGACGTAAAGTTTGCTATAATTTGGACATGGAATGTCCCTCAAAGATCCATGTGCTAAAGATGTAGTCTCCAAGTTGGCACTATTAGGAAATGTTTTGTACCTTTAAGAGGAGGGGCCATGTGGGCGGTCTGTAGGCCTTTGAGGATGTGCCTTGTGGGGATTGTGAGGCTGGCTCATTCCTCTTTCTCTTTTATGCTTCCTTGCCATGAGGAAAGCAGTTTGCTCCACCATGCAACTCCTCCCCTCCCCCAACTGCCCTCTGGCAAGCCCACCAGAGGTCCAAAGTCATAAGTCTTCAAGATCCTGGATTGGAACCTATAAAACTGTGAGCCAAAATAAACTTTTTCTCATCTATAATATTAATTATCTCAAGTATTCTATTACATACTTGTTAAAACTGAATAATATAGTAGATAAAGAAATAAAGAATCAAGTATAGTGAGTGAGAAATATTTTGCATATTTATATTGCTTTTCCTATGTTCATTCATTGGAAAAATCATCAAAGTATTATTATAAAGATGTACACTTAGGATTCCAGCAATCCCTTAAAATGAAAAAATAATTCATATTGATATTGTAAATTTACTTCTTGTGATCATTCTTTGATACTTCATAATTATATTAAGAAGTAATTATTGTCAGTGGAAATTTATTGTAGAAGGGTCTGAATTTAAATCATAGTTTTCTTACACTGAGACACTACAGCAACAAAACAATCTTCCTCTCTACTAATAAATGTACTGTATAGATCCACTTCAAATAGCTCTGAATTTGTTCAAACAAATTAAATTTAAACAAAGCCACTGAACTTCTATTAACCAAACAAAATTATCATATTCCTATTTTATTAGCAAAATTAACTATGCAAAAAGTTGTTAAACATATTGCTGATTTAATTTAGTCCAGCACCACTTGACAATCTTGGAAAATATGAGAAGCAAGGAACATTAATTGGTGCCTACACAAACTGACTTACTGTTTCCACTGTACTTGAAGTTCTAAATATACCACAAAGCAATAGCAAGGGAAACTTTAAGCATGAAATTTACTGAAAGTCTAATTACGTGGTTGGATTATATATTATAGCATATACAGGTAGATTTGAAAACTCTGAGAGGTATGCATTTATTGAATAATTTGGCCTCATTTTTCAATTTGCTTTCAGAAACAGTTTTGTCTTTTGTTTTACAAACCTGAAATTGATGTGCTTTGACACTTCTTGAATTAATCCTAAGTTTCATACTGTGATTAATATTTCATATTGAGCACTTTTAAAAATCTGAACAGAACACTATTTTTGAATTAAGAAAATCATAGATGATTATAAAGATACAACACTGAAACTTCTTCTTTTGAGTGATTTATCACATTAATATTGTAATCTCTTTCTGTGAAAAAAAGGCGTATAGAATATCATTAAAGCGGACATTTAGAAAAAAGTCTGGCTGGAGAAAAAGCAACTAGTGTGTGATTTATTAATATGCTACATGTCATTTTCCTTCTGCATTTTCTACTTTTTAAAGCTCTTACAAATAAATTTGCTATTTGAACAAACTAAAATTTTAGATGACCACAATACTTGAGTGAAACCAGGGAAGCTAGCTGAATAAGGTAATTATTTTATTTCAATTAACTTACTATAAAAGATAAATGAACTGAAGAGTGGGGATCTGAGTGACAGATCAAATCGGAGTGGGACAGAATTGAGAAGAAAGTGAGTCAACGTTGAGGGACAAAGTCCTATGTTCCTAGAGAAACCTTCATTGTACTCAATGCAGTAGTTTCCATTTGTTTTTGGTTTCTCTTGTTTTCTAGGATTAGAGAAGAAACAGAGAAATATCCATTCAACAAGCTAAATAGACATGTAACCTAGAAAATCTTAATAGGTTCCAGAGGGACCTGAAATCAATTTGACAGTAGCACTGATAGATGAGAGCAGAGAATGTTATGTTCTAAGAAATAAAAAATAGTTCACATAGCACGCAAATATGTAGGTACTGACAGACATCAAAATATGTTTACAAATGTCTGAGAGCACTTATAAAATAGCATATAATGAGTAAAAATACTTTAACAGAGTCCCTTTTTAGAAGTAAATGAACTATGACAAGAAAGAGTAAGAATCTCAATTTTTTTTAATTTGCATTTCTTGAATAGCCAGGCATGTTGAACATTTTTTCATGTATTCATTGGCTGTTCTTCATCTGAGATGTATCAATTTCAGATGCTCATTTTTTTATTAGGCCTTTAAATTTTAGAAGTCTAATTTTTTTGAGCTCTTTATATATTCTACGTATTAGTCCTTTGTCTGAGGAATAGCTGAAAAACAATAGGAAATAGTGAAATGGATCTTTGGCATAAAGGAAAGGAACTGAGAGACAGAGAGAAGGGGAAGGGAGGGGAGGGAAACGAGATTAGAAAAGTGGGTGGGTGTGAAGTGCTGTGTACATGCACCAAGTCCCTGAGAGGAATGTGATCATCATGTACTACAAAGGAGTGTACTACAAACATACACCAATAAAAATAAATTTTAAAATAAGAAAAGAAAGTTAAGAAGTGGCAATATAGTTATGCATTCCTCTGACCTTTTACAGGTCAACCCCACGCAACAAAGATTTGGATTATGCATTTCCATAAAATGTAATGGCAAGCGTATTTGTACATCTGCTATCTTAAGACGCATTTTCAAGATAAATTTATTCCTTTGTGGTATTTAAAAGTTTATGACTCATTGGGCCGGGGATTTAGCTTGGTGGTTCTGGTGCCTACCTCACAAGCGCAAGGTGCTGAGTTTGATCGCCAGTACCAAAAAAAAAAAGTTTATGACTCATTTAACAGACTGAAAAAACTTCTACAAGAATCTTTGGAAAAGAATAGAATGAATGGTTAAATATTAGGATGTGTGATTTAATATTATTAGTTGTATTAGTATATCACAGAAGAAAAATCATGCAATAATATTCGATGGCACTAAAAGCCTAAGGAATAAAATTTTCAAATCTATTTTTAGTTGAAAACAGTTGAATTTTTAATAGATTAGAAACAGAAAGGACTAAAATTTGTCAAGTACATGTACCTACTCCCTAAGATGAATGTAAACTTTATATACTACAAACATGTACTAATAAAAAAAAGAAAAAATAGAAGGAATCATTCTTGAAATGATAAAAATATCTATTCTAAACACAAACAGTACTTAATCTAGGAAGAAATGCAACAACTTCTATTAACCCAAAAGAAGAAAATGTAAGGGGATATAATAGCAATTTTATTTTTATATATTAAATGTGTATTGAGGTGCTTATCAACACAATAAGGTTAAAAAAATGAATAAGAAGTATAGCCATCAATTATAATTACTTGTGTATAATATGACTGCATGCTATGGAAACAGAAAAAAAAGGTATTTAATTTACTAAAGTAACTTGTATAAATTTAGCTGAAAAATCAAAATTTTTCCTGAATACCAGGAATAGTTATAAAATTTAGCAAACAAAACCTCCTCCATGTTAAATATGTATACATGAACACATACAAACAGACAGAGAGAAAGGAGAGAGAGAGAGAAATCCCTAATATAAGTCTATTGTAAAGAACTAGAAAATATTGGTGAATATCTATATATAAAGACAAGGGCAATCACCTATCTAAGTGTGGCATTAAAGGCAGAAATCATTAAGGAGAGAGACTGACAGATTACATTATATAAACATGCTAAGTAGCTGTATGCTGTATGTTCAAAAAGGAAAACAAGAAGAATTCAAATATACTTGACTAGCCACAAGACCTGGATGGGCAGAGCTGTGGGCAGAGTGCTTCAGGTTGACTGAGCCCAGGGCTATCCACAGGCCATGTCCACTTGTAACCAGGAGATGGTGAGGACCCCTCCTGCATGCCCACTGGCCCCCACTGGAGCTGCGCGGGTTCCTGCGACAGCAGAGCCCCACCAGGCCCCTGGCCTCCTGGCTGTGCAACTACCTGGTTCCACACTACAGAGGCACAGGGGGGGCATAAAGGCCACTGTCCTGAGTTGCAGAAGTGAACAACAGAGAGAGGGCCTCTCTCAGGCTCCCTGATGAAAACTGAAGCCCACTGGAAAAGTGAAGAGAATCTCTGCAATAAAGGCATACAAGACCACCCTACTTGGTAAGTTGGAGAGATCATCACCTCCCATTGGAACCTGAACTATCTTCAGGGGAAGAGCAACTGCAACCTGTAATAGAAACTTGCACAGTTCAACCCTGCAGCAGGACAGGGAGCTCAACTTGGGATGTGGAGCCAGAAATCTGCCTGAATCTCATGGGTCTGTGACTGGGTTACTGAGACTCATTGACTTGTAACTGCACACTGCTGCCCATGTTCTCTATTGTTGCAGCAGAGACATATCCTAAAGGAAGCCCTTCACTTTTATCTTTTATTTGTTATTTTAAAAGTTACCACTATTTTTTGCTCTTATTTTTCAATTTTTTTCTACTTTTTCTACTTTTTTAAAATTTTCACTTTTCTCTTTTTTCTTTCTTTTCTCTTTTCTTTCCCTCTCTCTCGCTCCCTCACTCCCTTGCTGTCCCCATATTGTTCTTCTTCTCACTCTGTGTTCCTGTTCTGGCCCTAATTTGGATTTCTTCTTTATTTTCCTTTTCTTCTCTTTCCTTCTCTCACCAGTGTCCTCAGGCCTCACTGCTAACCTTCCCCTCTCCTTCTACCTACCTATCCCTTCCTCCCCAACTCCTTCTAACTCCCCATTCTGAAGGGTACAGTTGCTATATTGAAGAGTTTATTCATTAAAAACATATGTTGGGTTTGTCCTTGATTTTGATCTAATTCACACAGTTACAGGTGACAGATTAATAACTACCACAAATTGTCATTTTGTAAGATGTACTTGATGCTATAGTGTTGCTAATTGCATCACTTGGGCTAAGGTGTTGTGATTGATCTAATCAGTTGTCCTTCCTGGTATAATGAAAATGAGATAGCCTCAGAGTCATTAAAGACTCAAAATCTAAAGGTCAGCTATATCTGGAAGGCACCTCTGAGAAGCAATCATTCCATAAGGGTTCTAAATACATCAACAAAGATACCTACAATAAGCAACTTCAAAGTATCTACCCAGGAACTAAATCAAGGACAATACCAAAAACAAAAATGACAAGACATTTAAGTAAGCCACAAACTCAGACTTCCACCCAACAAAAGGCAAATTCTGGGGGAAACGAGGTGGAAAACTCTGATAATCAACCACCTGGACACCCTGAACTGATAGCACAGGAAGTAACAAAAGAGATGAATGGGGCTGTAGAAAAATTCAAAGCAGAAATAGTCTCCCAGATAACTACAGAGATGGTGAGCAGAGTGAAAAACATAATTAGAGGCTCTAGAACAGAAATAGATAAAATAAATAGATGAGCTCAGAACCATGCTGGAAGCCAGGAATCATCAGCATAAGAAAGAAATGGAATCCATGAAACAAATTCAAATAGATTTTCAGGAGATTAAAAACTCCATTGAAAGCATGCACAGCAGATTAAGGGAATCTGAAGATAGACTATCAGACATAGAAGACAGGATTGCAGGGAAGGACCGACAATGAAAACAGAGATTTCTTAAAAATAGTAAGGGACCACAAGAAATCAATCCAACAGCTGCTAGATGATGCAAAGAAGAAGAAGATAAGACTGGTAGGAGTCCACAAAAAAACAGGACAAAGTACAATTGACATAAAAAAAACTTTTAACAGAAGTAATAGTAGAAAACTTCCCAGACAGAGGTGGAGAATTGGACATGCAGGTAAGTCAGCTATATAGAACTCCAACTAGCCATGATTAAAAAAAATCTACACCTAGACATATAATAGTCAAGATCCCAGAAACCCAACAGAAGAATAAAATCCTAC
>NW_004624803.1:152861-164347 GCF_000247695.1 Heterocephalus glaber | reverse complement strand
GTCTAGATTTATTAATCATGTCTTGCACTATGGCCACAATCTTTGCTGTTATCTGAGAAATTATTTCTGATTTTATTTTTTCCAGATCCTCTTTTGTTGCCAGTTCAGGGAGTCCAGGTGGTTGAGTATCAGATTGTTCCATCTCCTTTCCCTTTGGGATTGCTGTAGGTGATCTGGAAATCTGTTTTTGAGGCTTGTTTACATGTCTTCTCATTTCCACGGCGTGGGGAGTGCTGCTGGCGCCCACATGGCTCACCTCCGCTGCCCTAGGAGTGGTGCGATGGGGGCAGGGGAGCCTCCTCCTGGGCTCTGGGATTGGCTCACCTCCTCTGCCCTAGGAGCAGTGGAATCTAAAATGAAATATTCTAGAAGATATGTAGTCACTTCTCAATGTGATTTTAATTTGTGTTTTCTTTCAAATTTATGTTTGGCATCTTTTCATGTGTTTATTTGGTATTTATGTACCCTCTTTAATAAAGTCTGTTCAAATTCCTACCCATTTTACTGGTGTCCACTCTCTCTACTTTTGAGCTTTAAGATTTCTTTATATATGGCACATACAATTCATTTATGATAATCTGTATTTTTTTCCCAGGATGTGGTTTGACTTTTGTGTTCTTACAATTGTCTTTCAAAGGGAAGATATTTTTTCCAATCCCTCCTCTGAAGCAAAACTTTTTAATTTTTATCAACTGCAGTTTTTAATATGTTCATTTATGATTCATGCTTCCAGTGTCTTAGCAAAAACATCGTTGCCTAACTCACAGTAACAAAGATTTCTATTTGTGATTATTTACAGCGTATTTATAGTCTTAGGGCCTATGTTTAGGGCTAAGATTCACATTATGTTAACTTTTGTATACAGTTTAAGCCAAAATCGGCAGTTTTTTCTACACAGGACCAAATAGTAAGCAACTACTAAACTCTGTCAATATAACGTGAAAGCAGCCATAGACCATACTTAAACAAATGGTCATGGTTTTGTCATTATAAATTCATTTACAAAAGCAATCATCAGGCCTCAGTTTGTCACTAATAAAGTTTAAGAATCAGAGTTATTTCTTTTCTCTTCCTTTTCTTAATTTGGCTAATTTTGATCACCATTGTTGAAATATGTTCCTACCCCTATATATTTTAGTTATCATATATATATAATTTATATGTATAGTTTATTTTTCTAAATTTTCTAATGTTATACCCATATAATGGAGTATTATTCATCCTTAAAGAGAGTGAAATATACATTACACATGATTGAATCTTGACAATGTTTATGCTCAGTGAAAGGAGCCAGACACAAAAACCACTCATTGTATGATTCTATCTACATAAAATATCCAGAATAGGTAAATATAAAGATAAAAAGTAACTTAGCTATTGCCTGAGGATGGAGGGTGGTTGTGTTAGGGAATGGAGGATGATTGATAATTGGTATTAGGTTTCTTTTGGGGATGATGAAAAGTTCTAGAATTATATAGACTTATATAGTGATAGTGCTGTCACAATCTTGTTATACACTAAATATAATTGAATTATATATTTTTTAAATGGTGGATTTCATTGGATGTGAATTATATCTCGGCAAAAAATATTTTAAAACATATAAGACATATTTGTGTTTGTAGACATGTTAGTAGTTTATTTAATTTTGTTCTGAGTAGGATTTTAACATACAAAAATGTTACAATGTAATTATCTACTCTCTTATTAGAAGTCAATCTGGATTATTTGAAGTTCTAAGTCATTATGTATAAGTGAGTATATGACACCAAGGCACTACTCATATTTTAAAAATTAATAGGAGTGATCAGGAATTTCCACTCAACCTAACTATTGGTCATTGTTCTTTTCAATTAAATGATATTCCCCCAAATACGTAGATTGGAGATCATCTAGCTGGTAACTAGTTTAGCCCCTTCTGGATGCATATTACTCACAATCTAGTTTCCCAAACAGTCCGTATAGGGTTCATAATGTTCATGTTGAGATTTTGTTTAAACTTTTAAAAGTATAAACCACTGGTAGTAAAAGAGATTAGGAAGAGGATGCCTGAGATTCTGAAACAACAAAGCCACTACATTACCCTAAACTTTTTAGACCTCTGCAAGTAAACATAGTTGGAAATCATCTAAACAAAGAGGAAATTCTCCACAATATTAATTTTGGGTCCTTGAATCCTGTTTTCACTGTACTGGAAAAAATAAACAAGAATTGTATATTAAAATATTTTAGGACTTGTCATCACATTCATAACCACCCTTAGTAGGTAAGGTTCCATTATTAAATGAATAAATAATTGATTAAATTTGAATTGGCTATTATTGACTATCAGGTACGATGAGGAAAGAAAGGTTTTCTAGGCATATAGTAAATGTTTCATACATATAATATTTTAAGTTTCAGGAAGTTTTAGGGTCCTGGCTTAGCTGAAGAAGTCTCATGAACAGGAAAAGTAGAAAGTAAGCTAGAGCATCAAGAGTCTTAGATTGTGTTCTAGATGGACATTGATTACTGCATTTTAAAAAGTTGATTTTTACCTAATAAACACTGGGGAGGCCTGATTAACTAGGTAAAGATCAAATAATTTCCCATTAGGCAGAGTAAATTAGGTGTAGAAACTTGTCAAATGTGAATTCAATAAAAAGATGGATTAATCAGTTAATTTTCACACATACTGCTTCTATACTTATATCATTAGCCTTCAATATCATTATATAAATAAGACACATTCAGGGAGAATTTTAGTTCCTGAAAATAGTGACAATTTGGGAGAGAAGCCTCCTCCTTACACTGTGTAGCTTAACCCTACCCAAATCCAGAAGTAGATATTGACTCTAGTGATTATACATATTCATCTTTGGAGGAAGTTATGCTCAAATTTCAAAAACAATTGTTAGTTTTCAAATGAACTAAAGCATTTTTCAGCATTCATGCCTATGTATATGCATACATATATGCATATGCTTTTGTAAATTAGAAAGTATAGAATACCATAGATTACAGAGATGTTATATGTAGAGTCATATTTTGAATAAGCAGTGGATCAAAGAAACTAGAGAAATCTCTGGTACTGTAAATATTATAAGAATATAATTCCATTTTCACTGCTTACAATAGTGTTTTATAAATAGATGGCGAGAAAGAAAGCAATAAATCCAAGGTCTCCTGAATATCAACTGGTAATCATGGGTAATACATGACTGTGTAGTGTCCAGAAGTGCAGAGAATATGTGGCTTTCCAAAAGCAAGTTTTGACTTTCAATATTTAATTCCTGAAATCATATTGAAAAGGATCATGTCTTCCTCGACTCACCCATTGATCACTGACACTTACTCTGAAAATTGCGTGGTAAATGTAATTTTTTTGGCATAAGGTATAAAATTCTGTTAGAAATCAAATGTCTACTAGACACTGAGTTGGATATCTCTAAAATGACAGTAGATAGATAAATCCATTATACATAATAATTACCTAGAATTTATAAGAGTCTTTAAAGATCAGGAAGAAATAACTGATGCTCTTCAGGTGTAATGTCTAGTCTATGAATAGGATTTAAGATTATTCATGACACTAAGGGTGAGGGGGTGCTATTATCTGAATGTTTGTATCCTTCCAAAAATCATATGTTGAAATTCAAACCCCAAGATGAGTATATTAGGAGGTGGGACCTATGGGAGGTAATAAAGGCCCTGACTTTGCAAATGGGATTAGTACCCTTATAAACGAGGCCCAAGAGAATTCATTTATCTTTCCATCTTGTAAGGTTACATTAAAAACATGGTCATATCTAACAGGAAATAGGCCTGCCCCAGACATCCAATTTACTAGTACCATGATCTTAGATGTTCTAAGCTCTTGAACTGTGAAAAACGAAACTTTTACTATCATCTACCTAATTAATAGTGTTTTGTTACAGCAGATGAACTAAGACAGGAATCATTCTAATTTCTTTCATTTTTAATCTTCTTGGTGTAAAAAATGAATTCCTAAAAAGTTAAAGTTGTGTAATTAGGTTTTATAGTAAAATTTCTACCTGAAATTTCTATATAGTAAAATTTCTATATAAATTTTTATATAGTAAAATTTCTATAAACTGAAGCAGTATTTTAATTTTCATCCATTTGTTTTATTTCCCCAAAAGCCAAGCCATGATTATCACTTGCTTAGACTATCATAACAACCTTGTAATTATTTTCTTCATTTTGTTGACCTTGAATCAGTTTTCTCAAATTCAGTAGTGATTATTATTAAAATGTAAAAATCTAAGCATAAAGGAGTGATCAAACTGTACAGTGAATGTTCAGATATAAAAATTATTACAATACAGTGCCATTTCAAAATACTCCTCCTCACTTCAAACACACTTATCCCATCATTCTCATCACTTTCTGAAGCAGGTCTGGAAGTCCTCTTTTGTGAAGGTCTTTATGAGGTGTGATAAAAAATATGCTGAATGCTGTTGCAAATACCGTCCAATGGAAAGGCAGGCTTGTAAAACTATTATGGAGTGTTCCATCTACCTTTCTCACTGTTCTGGCACTATGCAACTTCTAGCTCTTCCCCAAAGTCAAAATGACCATGAAAAGTAAATGTTTTTGATCACTTCAGGACACTAAGGCAGCTATGATATCACAATTAAAGGCACAAAAGAAGATTTCAAAAACTGCCTCAGAAAGTTGTAAGAATGGTGGAGTAAGTGGAATCAATGTGAGAGAAGTATTTTCAGGAGGATTAATGACAATTTGACTTTGTAGTAAATGTTTTTAAACATTTACCATATATTATGATCAAAGGTTGTATAAAGTCCTTGTTTAAAATCCTTCTGTTTGTTCCCACCCCATTTATGAAGGGATAGAAAACTTTATTCAGTTCTGGAGCCAGACCACTTGAACTTGAATCCTGTGTGGGAAAGTCTTAATTTCTCTGTTCCTCACTTTTCTTGTCTTTAAAATGAGAATATTGACAGTTCCTACCTTCCACCATTTTTATGAGGATTCAATGTGATGATGAAAGTAAAACATTTAATTTATGACAATCTTAACAATCTTATTACAGATTGAGCATTTCTAAGCCAAAAATCTAAAATCTGACATGTTCCAAAATTCAAAATATTTGAGTGCTGATATGATTCCACAAGTGGAAAATTTGATATCATGAAACTATTTGTCTCATAAGAATATTAAAAACATTGTACAAAATTACCTTAAGGCTGCGTACAAGGTGTATGTGAAACCTAAATTAATTTCCTGTTTAGACTTGTTTCCTATACCCAAGATATTTCATTGTATATATGCGAATATTTCAAAATCTAAAAATCCTGAGATCTAAACCACTAAGACACTCACTGGCATATAAAATGTTGCATGATGTGACAATTGTCTATATTTCAAACATCATCTTGTGATGCTCTCTAATTAACTATAGTCACACTGGTCTATCTATTCTTTTTGTCTAAATTCATTTGGCATATCCCTACCCAAGGAAACTTATCCATGCTCTTCTATCTAGATATTATCCCTTATATTTCACTTCCCTTTCCCCTTTTCTCCTTCATAGTTTCACCTTAAAAGTTACTTCCCAAGAGGCCTTTTTCTGACTACTTAACATAAAGTAGATCACACCACTGATATCTCTCATTGCCCTTAGTTCTTTCATTCCTAGAATGTATTTATATTTATATTTGCATACTCATTTGTTTAATTTCTTCCTCCCTCCCTAGACTATGGTATCTATCAAGATAGAAAACATGTATCTGCATTTTTTGGAGATGGGGGAGTCTCACTATGTTGCCCAGGTTGACCTTGAATTCCTGGGCTCAGGTATTCTCTCACCACAGCCTCCTGAGTAGCTGGGACTTCAAGTACATGCTACTATGCCTGGGAAAACATTTTTAATGCTTTCTCAGAACTTTGTACATCATCTAATACAAAGGAGGTTCTCAATAAATATTTACTAAAATAGAAAGATATACTTAAGAAAAGTAAATATACCACTGTTTATATAAGCCAGTGAGAGTATACTCCAAAAAGTAATCTGAAATGTACATATTAATTATTTAATTAGCAGAATTGGTCAGATCCTAAATAAATATCAGAGCCATAAATAATAGCTGTGGCATCTGGGGCAGGCAGCAACAAATTCAACCATAACTCCACTGAAAAAAATAGTACGAGAAAGAAGTAGAGGAGGAAAAAAAATAATTAAAGAAGGCCTCACATGTCTGTCCTTGATCTAGCTCATTCATCTGGCTCATTCATCAGTATTGGCTGCCAAGTGGTCTGGTGGAGGGCTGAGCACAAGCTTACCATGTGCTAATATGACTGGAGAAACTTGATTGAGGGAAAGGTGATGCCTGGTAAGGTAATAAAGAGCTTAATATGTAAAGACAATTTAAAAAATAATAACAAACTTTATTTTTAGAGCAGTGTTAGGTTTACAGAAAAAAAGTGACCAGAAAGAAGAGAGTTTCCATATACTTCCTCTCTCCCACATCAATTTCCCCTACTACTAATTTTACATTAATATGGCTTATTTGTAAAAAGTGATGAAACAATCTTGATTGTGTATACATACAGCATGTGTGTTGACATTTTAGTGTGGTAAAATATACATAATACTTATCATTCTAATAATTTTCAAGTGTACAGTTCAATGGCATTAAGTATATTCACATTGCTACATAACTGTCACTACAATCAATTTTCAGATTGTTTTCATTTTGTAAAACTGAAACTGTGTACTCAATAAAACACTAACTCCCATTCCCTGGCAAATACTAATCTACATGTTTTGCCTCTATGAATTTGACTACTCTAAATACATAAAATAAGTGTATTTATACAATATTTTTGTAACTGGTTTATTTCACTTAGCATGTCTGTAAAATTGAACCCTGTTGTAGCATGTATCAAAATTTCCTTCCTTTGTAAGGCTGAATATTAATTCATTGTATAGATACACCCCATTTTGTTTAGCTGTTCATCTATCACTGGATAGCTGATGGCTTCCATCTTTGCTTTGAATATGTGGATTTACAAATCTGTTTATATTCTCCTTGCAAATAGCTTAAGCCATTTAATAGCTGTTTAAATCTCTGCTTTCATTTCTTTTCTGTATATTTACCAAAATGGAATTGCTGGTTCATATACCATTTCTTTTTTTTAATTTTTTGAAGAAGAGTTATGCCATTTTCAATAGCTGCATTTTATATTTCCACCAGCAGTGAACAAGAGTTGCAATTTTTACACATCCTTACACTTTTTAAAAATAATAGCCATTCTAATAGGTATGAAACAGTGTCTCATTGTAGTAATTTCCATTTGTGCAATGACCAGTCATTTTGATCCTCTTTTCATGTTTTTTGGCCATCTGCATATTTTCTTGGGAAAAATGTCTATTCAAATTATTTGCCCACTTTTAAATGAGGTTGTTATTTTTGTTGTTGTCAAAGTTTAAAATTTCTTAATTATTTTAGATATTAACCTCTAATATATGATTTGCAAGTATTTTCTCTCACTTTGTAGATTGATATTTTATACTTTCTATAATAATGTTGTTTGATGCATAACAGTTTTTAATTTTATATAGACTAATCTGTTTTTTTTCTTTCACTGCTTATGCTTTTGGTGTCATGTATAAGAAATCACTGCCAAATCCAATGTCATGAGGCATTTTTCCTATGTTTACTAATAGTTTGATGGTTTTTGGCTCTTAACATGTAGCTAGTTTTCATGTATGGTGTAAGGTAAGAGTCCAACTTCATTCTTTTGCATTATTGTACATACTTTTCATAAACTATGGTTGCACTATATTTTTCACATTTCTAGAACTTTGTGATTGTTTTTGGAAAACCTGATGATAATCCTGCCTAAGTTACTGCTTTGCATCTAACATTCATTTCCAAACAACCTAACTTTAGATATGAACCACTCTATGAGCAGACAACAATGACATATGGCTTGATAGTTGGGATTGTGAAGGAAAAGTTCTAGAAATTGGAATTTTTTTACATAGAAGAGAAGAAAGTTTTGGCACTAACATGGAATTTGATTTTTTATTTTATTGTATTGTATTTTTATTATTTATTTATTTATTTTTCTGGTACCAGGGATTGAACTCGGGACCTTGCACTTGAGAGGCATGCGCCAGAACCACTGAGCTAAATCTCCAGCCCAGAATTTGATTTTTTAAAAAAACTTCAATTGAAATGACAACAATATGGCTTTAGCTACATGTAAAGAGAATATAAAAGAAAATGTTTTAACCCTAACCATTATAATTTTCCTTCCCTAACATTCAGCCATTCTTTTTATTATGTGAATTTTTCCAGAACACATGGACTCTGAAAGATCCCATAATATGTACAATAAAAGCAACTTTATTTTATATCAGTTTGGGATTTATAGAAAAACTGACTGGAAGGTACAGAGATTTCCCATGTAACATACCCCCTGCTCCTAGGTGTGTGTAGCCTTCTCCATTACGAGTACTCCCCATCAGAGTGATATATTTATTACAATTGATGAAACTACATTGACAAACTGTTATCATTGAGAGTCCAGAGTTTACATTAAGGTTTACCCTTGGTATTATGCAGTGTACCAGTTTAGATAAATGTATAATTACATCTATCTACCAATATGATATTTTATAGAATAGGTTCATTGTCCTAAAAATCCTCTGTGCTTTGTCTATTCAACCCTTCCTCCTGTATCTTCTGGAAAACTCCGATCTTTATACTATCCAGCTTTGCCTTTTTTGGAATGTTATATCATGCAATACTATATATAGCTTTTATAAATCAGCTTCGTTCACCTAGTCATATGCCTTTAAATTTCCTCCATGTCTTCTCACAGCTTGATAGCTCATTTCATCCATTGTTTGGCTGTACCATTGTTTATTTACCCACTCACTCACTGAAGAACATTTTAGTTGCTTCCAGATTTTGGCAATTATGGATAAAGTTACTATAAAATTCCCCGTGCAGGTTTGATTTATATATTTATTCATTTATTTTGGTTTTTTGAGACAGGTTCTCAATATGTTGTTCAGGATGGCCTTGAACTCACTATGTAGCCCAGGCTGGCCTTGAACTCACAGTGATGTTTTTGCCTCAGCCTCCCAAATGCTGAGGTTACAGGCATGCACCACCATTCCTGGCTTGCATGGTTTTTTTTTTTTTTTAATACTTTTGGTAAATATCAAAGAACTCAACTACTGGATTAAATGGTAAGAGTATACTTCATTTTGTGCAAAACCGGTAAATTTTCTTCCAAAGCAGTTGTATCATTTTTTATTCATAAGCAATGAATAATTCCAGTTGTTCCACATTCTTACCAGCATGGATTTTGACCATTCTAACAAGTATGTAATAATATTAAATTATGTTATAATTTGCATTTCTTTGAACTTATATGATACGGAGCATCTTTTAGTATGCTTACTTTCAATTTGTATATCTTCTCTTGTGAGGTTTTTATTAAGATATTTGGCCTAGGAGCAGTCAGAGCACCCAGGACTGACTGAGCCCAGCTGTGTCCAGCTGGCTATGCCTACTTGCGAGCAAGAGCTGGTAAGGACCACCCGGGCATGCCCACCAGCCGCCCGTGGAGCCGTATGGGTGCCTACAACAACAGAGCCCCCCCCCCGCCCCTACCCTCTTGGCTGTGCAGGTACCTGGCTTTACACTACAAAGGCCCAGGGGGACATAAAGGCCATTGTCCTGAGCTGCAGAAATGAACAAGAGAAACAGGGCTTCTATCAGGCTCCCTGATGATAACTGAAGGCCACTGGAAAAGTGAAGATAATCTCTGCAGTGAAGGCACCCAAGACCACCTTACTTGGAGGACAGAGAGCTCAACTTGGGACTTGCAGCCAGAAATCTGCCTGAATCTCATGGGTCTGTGACTGGCTTACTGAGACTCATTGACATAACTGCACACTGCTGCCCATGTTGTCTATTATGACAGAAGAAACATACCCTGAAGGAGGCCCTTCACTTTTATCTTTTATTTGTTATTTTCAAAATTACCACTATTTTTTTACTCTTATTTTCAATTTTTTCCTTCTTTTTCTACTTTTTAAAAATTTTTATTTTTCTCCTTTTCCTTTCTCTTCTCTTTTCTTTCTCTCTCTCTCTCTCCCACACTCCCTTGCTGTCCCACATTGTTCTTCATCTCCCTTTGTGTTCCTGTTCTGGCCCTAATTCATATTTCTTCTTTATTTTTCTTTTCTTCTCTTTCCTTCTCTCACCTGTGACATCAGACCTCAATGCAAACCTTCCCCTATCTTTCTACCTACCTATCCCTCCCTCGCCAATTCCTTCTAACTCCCCATTCTGAAGGGTAAAGTTGCTATGTTGAAGAGTTTATACACTATAAACATATGTTGGGTTGGTCCTTGATTTTGATTTAATTCACACAATTAAAAGTGAAAGATTAATAACTATTACAAATTGTCATTTTCTAAGAGGTGCTTGATGCTATAGTGTTGCTAATTGCATCACTTGGGCTAAGGTGTTGTGATTGATCTAATCAGTTGTCCTTCCTGGTATAATGAAAATGAGATAGCCTCAGAGTCATTAAAGACTCAAAATCTAAAGGTCAGCTATATCTGGAAGGCACCTCTGAGAAGCAATCATTCCATAAGGGTTCTAAATACATCAACAAAGATACCTACAATAAGCAACTTCAAAGTATCTACCCAGGAACTAAATCAAGGACAATACCAAAAACAAAAATGACAAGACATTTAAGTAAGCCACAAACTCAGACTTCCACCCAACAAAAGGCAAATTCTGGGGGAAACGAGGTGGAAAACTCTGATAATCAACCACCTGGACACCCTGAACTGATAGCACAGGAAGTAACAAAAGAGATGAATGGGGCTGTAGAAAAATTCAAAGCAGAAATAGTCTCCCAGATAACTACAGAGATGGTGAGCAGAGTGAAAAACATAATTAGAGGCTCTAGAACAGAAATAGATAAAATAAATAGATGAGCTCAGAACCATGCTGGAAGCCAGGAATCATCAGCATAAGAAAGAAATGGAATCCATGAAACAAATTCAAATAGATTTTCAGGAGATTAAAAACTCCATTGAAAGCATGCACAGCAGATTAAGGGAATCTGAAGATAGACTATCAGACATAGAAGACAGGATTGCAGGGAAGGACCGACAATGAAAACAGAGATTTCTTAAAAATAGTAAGGGACCACAAGAAATCAATCCAACAGCTGCTAGATGATGCAAAGAAGAAGAAGATAAGACTGGTAGGAGTCCACAAAAAAACAGGACAAAGTACAATTGACATAAAAAAAACTTTTAACAGAAGTAATAGTAGAAAACTTCCCAGACAGAGGTGGAGAATTGGACATGCAGGTAAGTCAGCTATATAGAACTCCAACTAGCCATGATTAAAAAAAATCTACACCTAGACATATAATAGTCAAGATCCCAGAAACCCAACAGAAGAATAAAATCCTAC